>PVHP010039254.1:0-16468 GCA_004024765.1 Zapus hudsonius | reverse complement strand
ACTCACTATATAGGCCAGGCTGGCCTTCAACTCAGAGTGGTCATCCTCCTGCCTCAGGTGGGATGATAGGTATGAATCACCACACCCAGCTCTTTGACTTTTCTTTAAGCTAGCCTAAACTCTTCTTAAAATGATCTCTATAACACTGTCAACCTGTCAACTCAGATTTCAGTTGCTTCCCAGTTATTGACTGGAGAAGCAAATTATTTTTATTTTATTTTATTTTATTTTATTGAGGTAGAGTCTTGCTCTAGCCCAGGCTGACCTGGAATTCACTATATAGTCTCATGGTGGCTTCAAACTCATGGTGCTCCCCTTGTAACGGGAACTGGACACAGCGGGTGAATACCGGGAGCTTCACCACTGCACTTCTCTTAGTTTGTGTCTCAAAATGCCAAAGAATTGGACAACTTGGACAAAAAGCATTTTCTTATCACACACGTTTATTCTAGATTAGAGTCAGTTAAGAGGATTTGGGAAAGAGATAGGGGAAGCAGCCCAACCACACATCCAGCCACCAGTGTGGGGAGAAAACTTGGAGAGTTTTAACAGAATTTATGCTGTTCAGCTAAACAAGCAGAAAAGGGAAAGATGAGAAGGAAAGATTCAGGTGGAAGAGAAATCCAGCCCCTCACCACAACCATTAGGCTGTGGTGGGTGCTGGGGAGACCTTACCAGGCCCTAGAGAATCAGAAGTCCTTCTTCTAGGATGCTGTGTAGAAGAAGAGAGGCTGGCCTTTGTTTTAGGCAAGCTTTAAAAAAGTTCCCCCAGGTAAGTCAGAGAGACAGCTGATTGGTTTATACCTGACCAATCAGTTTTAATGCCTAGCTCTTAGCTCTAGCTAGACACCTCCCACTCGAGGGGAGGGTGTCTATGGAGGTGCCTGAACCATCACACCCTTACCTCTGTCTCCCTTGTGTTGGGATTAAAGGTGTGCACCATCACACCTGGCTGAATACATGACATTTTTTAAATAAATATTTATTTTCAAAAGTTCCAACCTGTGCAATTTTTTTTATTTGAATTTTTTCTCTTTAGGCACTAAATACAGAATTTTCTGTGTGTTCAGAAGTCATACATTAAGTACTTAGATATTACAAAAATCTCAGTATTATAAGATGTTTGTACTCTGAGGGACTCGAATTATCTTAAAGAGCAAAGGCATCAAGTCTCCTATTTTAGACTTATTCTCAGTTGTGAGCTTATTGAGTAACTCAATCCTATGAAATTTCTACATGTTAGGTATGCATTATAAACTTGTTTGTGAAGTGAATATTTAGGGTTTTGGTAACTAACAACTTCCAGTCTACTGAGGTCTTGATTGCCACAAAGTTGACTGAAGTAGAGAGCCAGAAATGCATGCAAGCTTGGATTCTTGGAACATATCTGATGGTTTACTGGGATCCAAAGTACAGCAGCATGCATGGAGTTGGTGGTGGTGGCTAATAGAAAGAATCCTTCTGGTCAGGCATGGAGGCAGAGGCAGGAGGACCATGAGTTTAAGGCTAAGCTTGGCTACACAGTGAGACCTTTCTCAAAAAAAAAAAAAAATCAAGGGGTGGAAATATAACTCAGGGGTGGAGGCACTGCCAAGGCCTGGATCTGATTCACACACACACACACACACACACACACACACACACACACACACACACACAGGCCAATGGACTTTGAAGAACAGAGCATAAAAGAAATTACTAAGAAAAATAAATATTAATCCTAGGAGTTGACAGTTGACCTTTAATATGAATAAATTGGATTGTAGCATATTTTGATTATCCGGAAGTCCAAACCAGTTTCCCAAGATTGTCAGTGTGATTAAGCCTTAAGCTCTACTGTTCAGATTTCAAATGAATAGAGAGATTTATTGTTATGTAAGAACAGAAGCCAAGTGACTTTTTGTTTCCTGTAGTAATTTAGAAAGCTGAATTTTTTCACCTTCAGGAAGGGTCACAATTCTACCTTCAAAATCTAGCATTGACAGGTGCAGATCACAGTCTCGCCAAGCTGGGTGTCATGCTCATTATCTTCCTTAGAAAAACAGTAAGTTTGTGTGGATTCTGCTCAGCCAGCAGGCTCACTTTCTGTTATTGTTAGGTTCATGAACTCGGTGATAAAATCAGAAAGCAAACTTTCCATAGGCATTAAGGAAGACACACACTAACATGACCAATGAAAGGAACAAAGTGTCTCATACAGTGTGGTAGATTGGAGCCACACAAACCAGGTGGAGGCCAAGCTTAGATCCTCCTGTTAATCTGGACGTAGCACTTGGTCTATGAGGAGTAGATGGATGATTTGGAAGGAACTTGACCTTGGGTTGTACACAGTGAGGTTCATCTACTTCAATACCACAATCCACACCAGGAAAACCCTAAAGAAGTTAATAACTAAGTGGTGGACATCAAACCTTTCAGTGTTGTCATGTGTACTTGGAGGTTGTATCTTTGCAGACATGAGAATGTTCATAATGGCATTCCAGGGCACTGCCTGGGAATCTGTATGGAAATCAGGTTGAGAACATAGTGCTTAAAAATTGGCACCTTTTTGGACTTTTTTTTTGGCACCTTCACAAGTAGCTATGCAACACTAAGCAAGTGTCTCTGAACTTCATACTTGCACCAGAGAAGTATGGAAAGTAGCAAGCAGTGCTTCGTCATGGCAAAGTTGATGTTGAGTCTTACATGAGAAAAAACAATGTGCACGTTGCATGGTTCCAGGCAACTGGCACCTTTTCAGCCAAGGTTAGCTAGTGGTAAGAACAGGAAGAGGTGGGAAGTAAGGAGAGGAAGAGGCAGCATGACACTGTGTGGGGTGTCTGTATGAGGTGAGACTGTTCAGGACTGAGAATGGCCATTTCATTTAGTTATCGGAGGAGCTGATAGGCCTTTCAGAGTCCTGTTTGCTTCCTGCGTGAATACTTGGGGCAGTTAGAGAGTGTATTCTCTCATACAGTATAGGACCAACTATGATTGGCTGGAATTACTTGTTCTCCACAAAACCACATCTTTCTCTTGACGATTATAATCTGTCCATTAGAGACTGGCCAATCTTGCACATGTACTTTCACTTGACTCCAGGTGAATTGAAAGATCCCTTGGAAATATGTTCTTTTATTCTTTTCTATTCCAGAGATTTCTGTAGGGATGAATTTTCCCAAGATGTCTGACTTGGTCCATTGTATTTCACAGAGTGGAAGGAAAATAACAGAATGACACATAAATTTATAGTAGGGATGCCTATAACGAAACTGTGCTTGAGATTCTGTGAATGGTTCTATGATGACTGACATTTTAACATGGGGACAATTGTCAAGTTACTGAAGATAATTAGGAAGATTTATAGAAACATGGAGAAAGTGTGCAATGGTGTATGAAGAATGGGAAACTACAAGACGAAGAATGCACAGTTCTCAACATGCTGTATAATAAAATTGGTGCAAAAGAGTTTCACAGTATAGACTTGTTTGTCTTACTTGCTTCTCTGTTTTTAATACAGTACAGCTGACTGCCACATTTTGATGGAGACCAAGATGCTATAGTGACTTTTCAGACTTCCTTTACTGGGTGGCTTGTTTGCATATCATTTTAGGAAACAGTGGCTAACATTACCACATTGGGTTTCTTTTTAGTGATGAGAACACCAGGAAAGATTTGAAGACACTACCAGTCTTTCCAACCAAAACCCTTCAGGAGCACCCCTCACTGGCTTACTGGTAAGTCAGCACAACACCTGAGCTGTGGTCTTGGCCTCCATAGAGCACTGTGCGCTAGACAAGAACTTAAAAGCAATAGATGTGAGAAAAAGAATAAATTATCCATTAATGTCAAAGAAACCTCAGGTAGACTTTGAGCCTTTCACTGAAAGCTCTTTTTTTTTTTAGTTTTGTTTTTATTTATACTTTTTGTTGTTGTTGTTGTTTCGGTTTTTGGTATTTTGAGGTAGGGTCTTGCTCTATCCAGGCTGACCTGGAATTCACTATGTAGTCTCAGGGTGGCCTCCAACTCTCAGTCATCCTCCTACCTCTGCCTCCTGAGTACTGGATTAAAAGTATGTGCCACCATGCCTGGTTTATTCATACATTTTGTTCTTGGTGGTGGCAGGTTTGGGTTTGAAGTGCTGAGGATTAAACCCAGGGCCTCATGCATGCAAGGCAAGCACTCTACCAATTGAGCTATATGACATGCCTTGAGGCCATTTGTAAGGGCCTTGAAGTGTGTCAGATATCTAAAGAATGGGCTTTTAGGTGAACATATACTCAATATATGTACAGTCACATGTGATGGCACCCTTAATCTAACAGAACAAAATATTAAGTGCTATAAAATACAAATTTCCGGACTAATACAGCCCACGAAGGAGGATATACAACTGATCAGGGATGGGGAGGGGGGGAATTGGGGAAGTCGGGATAATAACGCATGGTATGCCCACTAAATAATGTAACTCATTATGGACAATAAATATTAAAAAAATACAAATTTCCTTGGCCAGAGGTGTTGGTGCCTAGAGGTTTTCCCTACAAGCTATGTGCCTAATAAGATGCATATGAAAATTATGCATATCACAGACATAACAGATACTGAGGCTTGCTTTGCAGTGCTGGTCCCCTGCCTCTACCTCCAGTGCTGGGGGATCCTACAGAAACATACTTTTGTATTTTATTGAATCTTTAGGACTCAATTTCAATCCTACATTTCCCCCCAAAATTATTTGCATTCCTTTTTTTAAGTCTCTTTGGTTTTAGTCTCCAAATTCTGAAAATGCTCATTTGTGCTAAAAAAATTATGAAATGAAGATAAAATATTCAATTTGATAGTTTTCATATGAAAGTTGGAGTGTATGTACTAATTATATAGTGAAATTGAATGAAAAGGCTACCATTGTACCCTGACTCTGAAATTTTCTAAACAAATCATTTTTGAACAAGGGTTTCTTCTTTAAGAGGGTGGGTTATTAGTTAAATAGAGATACATTTAACCTAGGTCACACCTAAGGATGACTAGAAGAGATAGCTGAGAAGTGGGGCAAAAGTCAGGTCTGAAAGTAGGGTGAGGTCATTGGCTAATGTCTAATGTTGCCAGACTTCAGCTTAATTTCCTGACACCGGTGTAACAATGAAAAGTTCTTTTAAAGCACTGTTGTCCACAGATGGTGCTAATAAGAATATTTCAGATAGCACACAAGCTCAAACCAGTTTTAATTCTTTTGAAATATTTTGGGGGGAGCTGGAAGTTGGCTGAGTGGATCAGAGTGCTTACTGCACCAGCATAAGGGCCAGAGAGGGCCTGAGAGGATCCCCAGTACTCACATAAAGAAGCCGGCTTGACCTCACACATCTGTAACTCTTACCCTGTGGGTGAAGACAAGAGAATCCATGGGGCTTGCTAGTCAGCCGGTCTTCCTGCATGATGGAAGCTCTGAATTCTGTAAGAAACTCCCTTCTCAAGGAAATAAGAAGACAGAACAATAGAGGAGGATACCAGAAATTCTCCTCAGGTCTCCACAGGAGTGTGCACGGAGCACACACATTTGTGCATGTGTGCATACATTACACATAAACACGCCACCCCAACTCCGCCCCCCACACACATGTGCAGGCCAAAAATAAAACAAAAATAAAATATTTCTGAGAAACTCAAGGAGCAGCTTGAGTATTTAACACTTTCATCTCTTCCCTTTTTAACCAAAGTCTGGGGGTAGGCCATTCACTCAAAGTTACCTCAAGGATGTTCATCAACTAGTAGTTAATATTTTTATTTTATATTCAATATGTTTCGTTCACAAGATTAGTTTTCCCTTTGAGAAATCATCCTTTTTTCCCCTAGTAAATTACATTTTGCAAACATTACTGTGTGTTCTATTTGAAACAGTCAGATGTCTGGGGCCCAGGAAGCAAGGTTCTACAGAAGCAGCACCTCATTCTACTCTGTCTACCAAGCCAGTGGGTGAGGGGCTTCCCTCTCAAGTTTCCAGGGGCTTCCTGAGAAACTGGAGGTGCACTCTGGGCCCCCAAGAAGTCATGTGTGATCTTGTTTTGTTTTTTTTTTTTTTCCTGTTTTACAGTGAAGACAGGGTTATTGAACATTATTTGAAAATCAAAGGTCTGACTCGGGGTCAAGCTGTGGTCCAGTAAGTATCCCTGTTTCCTTTTTCCTTAGATATTACTTCCATGTTTATATTTAAAGAAAAGGGCTTGGGTCAACATTTCAGATGTCTCCCAGCACTAGGCACATAACCTATAGGGAAATATAGGCCACATTTAGGGAAAGAGGAGGACCTTGGTGAACCAAGAACTTTACCCCAGGCAGAGGCACAGTGATTTAGCTACAGAGTCTAGGTAGGATGGTGCCAGGTTCTCTGAACTTTCCAAGAGAAGCTGGATATTCAGAGTGTGACTCTACTTGGGGTGGAGCACACAGTGTTAATATGGAGTGTCTGATTCTTCTTGCTACAAGAACAGAGTCAACACACATATTATTTATTTATTTATATTTTTTGAGACTGTGTCTCACGTAGCTCAGGCTGGCTTTGAACTCTATGTTGTTGAAGATGGCCTAGAATTCTTAAACCTCCTGCCTCTATCTCTATGGGATTATAGATGGGCGCCATCACACCCCAATTTTTATATACTTTCATACTTAAACAATTAACACTGATTTACTATAAACTGTTTACATGATACATTAAATTTCTCCAGTTATAAAAATAATCCATTTTAATTGCATTATTGCTCTAGTGGCTGGAAAACAACTCTTCTGGCCATAACTTTAAGAAAAACAGAAACAAAAAACACCCTGCCAAGTATACCATAGGCTATGTGAGGACCTGGAGGTAACCTTCCTCTGCAGAGTGCATGGTTTTTCTTCACACTACTACTTTGGTTTAATCTCATTTAATCATGACTGTTATTTTTAAAGCAGAAATCAGAAGTTAACAGTACTGAAGTTGAATCCTTGAAATTTTGATTCATTGTACCTACTTCCTGGGCTGGGGGCAGGGGAGGAATGATACAAACACAATGTCTCTGAACAGCTGCAGGTTGGCTGCTGAGTATCTGACAAGATGTCCTTGTTTAGATGCGGTTTTACCTCTCCTGATCATTGTTAGATGTCTGCAAATAAGAAACCTTAGCTTGGCTGTGGAGTTCTGATCACCTTGTTGGAAGCCTGTCTTGTGCAGTTTAATTGCTACTTGACCTTGGCATGTTCATGTAATCTCTTATATAAATTTGCATATATTAAGAAGTTATCAAGTTACTGACTATGGTGTCTACTGAAATTGATCTTCAGAGTCATTAAAATGTCCCCTTGAATTGAACCAGAATTTCAATTCCTTGGGGGCAGAGAGGAAACCTTATACAATGTAGTCCATTCCAAAGCTTTAAAGGTAAACAGTGAATATGTCTTGAATTTAAAATAGAAGTAAACTATGGCCATACCACCCTGAAAGTGCCCGGCCTCGTCTAAAATAGAAGTAATTATAACATGGCCTTAAATTTTGGGGAGGATGCATATTTTCAAGCCAGGTTCTCAACCATAAAATTTACTTTTTTAAAGTATATATTTCTAAGAACTGTGACAGTTTATAGTTATATGAACTTGACCAAAATCAATACATGAATAAGTTTTATTTTTAATTGACGATGAATGGTGACCCAAAACTTGTTTCTTCTTGATTGCATCATTATGTACTTATAGTTAAAAAATTGTAATTTAAGTTTTTAATCTTTAAGTTTTATATCTTTAAAAAAATTTGTATTTAGTTATTTGCAAGCAGAGAGGGGGAAGGGAAATGGAGTCACTAGGTGGCTGCTGCCACTGCAAACGAACTCCAGAAAAATGCACCATTTTGTGCATCTGGCTTTACACGGGTACTGGGGAATCAAACCCAGGCCTTGAGGCTTTGAAAGCAAGCACCTTTAGCTGCAGAGCCATCTTCACAGTCCTCATCTGCTATTTCTTTCGGTGTGTGTTTATTGCATATATGGTATTCTTCGTGCATGTATAATGTATGCATCCATAGTACAGATATGCATGTCCCATGTGCATGTAAGTAGAGACCTGAGAAGACTGCCTAGTATCCTCCTCAATTCTGCTTTGTTTCCTTGAAATAGTCTTTCACTAAGCCTGGAGTTGACCAGGAAGCCCCAGCGATTGTCCTGTCTCTGCTCCCCATGGGACCAGGCTTGGGGGCACATGTGGACATGCCTAGACATGCCATGCTTTTACATGGGTGCTGAGGAGCTGCCTTGGGTCTCTCAGGCTCTCATGCTGGTTCAGCAAGTGTCCTTCACCACTGAGCCATCTCCCCGCCCTTGAGATTTTAATACATTTCTGTCATAGACATCTTCATGGGCAGACAGTAGCATGCCCTACAGCTTTGTAGAAGGAAAGTTCTGTTAGAAACTTCCTAACATTTGGATAATATGTATCTCATGTACTCTCATAATGGTTTATTCTATTTCTGCCTGAATTGACAATTTCAGTCACAGTTAAGGGAGGAAAGTGGAGAGAACTGTGTTTCCTTCTGTCACTTTTCACCCTGTTTTAACAACCTGATGACATGTGTCCATTTTCTTCAGGTATATGAAGATAGTAGAAGCTCTGCCAACGTATGGAGTTCACTATTATGCAGTGAAGGTAAAAATGCCATCACAATGCCCAAGACTTTTTCAGCTTCTGAACAATGCCAGCCTTCTAAAATCATCAAAGTTACACACAACACAACTATTCACTTCTATGATTCTACTGGACCTTCATGTGATCATTCCTTAGACTGAGAACCACAGTCTCTGCTTCAACAGATACATGAAATGCTGAAAATTTCACAAGTTTTGCAATACCACTTTTCGCATGCATGTGATTGTCAGCAGCGAGTGGCTAAGAAATAGTTTGAGGCTAAAGATTAAAGCATAGTTTAAAAAGAGAGTTTTGCATGAAAGTGCTGAGAAGAAGAGACAGTGGATGCTCAGCACTGAGACATCTCTATCACACCCCTAAGGTTCAGGGACCATTGCAGAAGAGGTAGCAGAAACAAAGAGAGGGAGGAGTGCTTTGCAGTAGTGTCTTCCAGACACAAAGTGGCCATGGTCTCCATGACCTCATAGCGGCTAATGCTGCCTACGTAAAACTTTCATAATAGAAGGGAAAATGATGACATCAAAATAGAAGAGGGGAACTAGTTGGAATGCAGAAGGGATTCAGTGGAGGGGAGATGTAGAGAGGGATTAAAGGGAAAGTAGTGGAAGGAAGCTATGATCATGATATATTGCATATATGTATGGAAGTTGACAATAAAGAGTTAAAAATATCAGGTGTGGTAGTGTGTGCCTTTAATCCCAGTACTTGGGAGAAGAATTCATAAATTTGAGGCCAGCCTGAGAATGCCTAGTGAATTCCAGGTCAGCCTGGGCTAGAGTGAGACACTACCTTGAAAAACTAATAAATATAAATAAATAAATAATAAATAAAATAGACTTTTGCATCTAGTATCAAAGTGAAATGTTCCTGTGATGTGAGGAGAGAAGGGGAAAGGGAAACAATTAATTGAAATACAACATAATGAAAGCCAATTCTTTATATGTAATAAAAATAAATTAATTTTAAAAATAAAAATTAAATTTTTTGTTGAACAGAAGAATAGTTTTAGATTTGATTAGTTCTTGAGGGACTGGAGGTGATGACAATGTTGACATCTTTACCATTGACGATATTGGCAATTAAGAACATAAACATTTTCATAATGAGGACATCCTGTACTAAAAGTATGTACCAATTTAATTCTCACTGCTTTATTTTTACCTACAGATATGTGTCTAAACTTAAATTTCATTTCCCTCTGTCAATACCTTATTTTCTTTGGAAAGACTTACTACACAAATTTAGGGGAAATATATAATACTTTTCTCCTCATGTATATAGCTTTGGCTGATTATTCACACATGCTGGTATCCACTTGTACAGTTCCCTAATGGGGATTTTGCTATTTTCATGTTCATTGTTAATTGTATTATAAACACTGGGATTTGGAACCACCTTTCTCTTCTCTTCAGTGCTTTGGAAAGTTCCCCAACTTTTATGGCTGGTTGTTAATTGAGAGAACAAAGAGTCTTTTTTTTTAAAAAAAAAATGGATAACAAGCTGTGTATTGCAATAATTCTTGGTTGAATTTTTTTTTTTGTGAGTGTGTTTGTTCTCTCCAACTATTTAACCAAAACAGTAACCCTTCATTCTTCTGAATGATATGAATAGTATTGGCTTCTTTGACTTCTATGTCTTATTTAAAGAAACCCTCCGAAAATATTTTAACAAGTTAAATTAGTTTACCAAGATAGCTTTATTCAGACTTGTTATTACTTGTTAAGGGAGGAAATTGGTAAATATCTCTTCATCTCTAGAAGTCTTAACAAGTATACTTTGGTTCTCTGTTTTTTTCACCTTTTAGGACAAACAGGGACTTCCTTGGTGGCTTGGAATCAGCTATAAAGGAATTGGCCAGTATGATTTACAGGACAAAGTGAAGCCTCGGAAAGTAAGTATGAATCACGCCAGGCACTTTGAGAACCTTCTGGAGCTGGCAACATCACGTGTGTATGTGTGTGCATGCATGTGGAGGCCAGAGAACAACCTCAGGTGTCATCCTGAAGCAGATGCTTACGTCTTTGTGAGTCAGGGTCTCCACTTGGCCTGGAGCTCACCAATTAGACTAGACTGACTGGCTAGCAAGCCTCAGAGGTCCGCCTGTCTCCACCTCCCCATGGCTGAGATGGTAAGTGTGCTCCATGAGGCCCAGCACATTTATGTGGGTTCTGAAGATCAAACTCAGATCTTTAGGCTTGCAAGCCAAGCACTTTGTGATTGGGATACAAGAATAGATCATACAGCACATGGTGGTCTCCCTTTCTATGCTTAGACTAGCAGGACACTGAGTCTGCCTACTAGAAAATAAGACAGCCCCATTCACCCACCATATCCTCTATGTCCTCACAGTAAGGGAATGCATAGAGCAATATCATTTACATTTTAATCTCTGTCCAGCTATGAGTAAGAGAAGGAATACCACCCTCTGGATCTGTTTTGTCTTTCCTTTCCGGGGAGCACAGCCAGGGCCTTGTACATGCTAGGCAAGAGCTACACTCTCAGTCCTCTTGTTACTGTTATGAGAGCTGTTTACTGTTCCATTATGTGGACATTCACAGTCTCTTCAACCAATTCTTCCTCACAATCCTCCTGCCTCAGTTTCCCAAGTGCTAGGATTACAGGCCTGAACCACCATGCCTTTTTACCCATTCTCCTTTAATGGACATTATGTTTTCCAATGTGGAGAGGAGAGATGGCTGGAAGTATGAAGCATAATAAAAAAATTTCAGCCACAGCAGAGAACAAACCTTAATGTATCTATTTAATAAATCATTGCCTATCATGTTTTCTAAAAGTAAACCTTATCACTATTCCTATTTTTTTCTCATCTCATTCTCTCCTGGACTTTATTTAAAGAAAGAACATTTAGGAGCCTTACCTGGTTTTCTGGAAGGTTGCATGAAAAATAAAACAAAATTCAATTCATAAGTAATTTCTTTGTGGCTTCTTAAGACTGAGATTCTCACAGAATGTAAATGCATTTGAAAAAAAAGGCAACCAAGCTTTTTCCACAAATAATGGTGAGTCAGAAACTGCGTAGCAAGTGTTACCCTTAGTTTCCTCTCCTGGGCTCATGACTCACAAGCCTTTCTTTACATTCACGGCTTTATAGAAATTGGTACATATTACTTGACACTGATCATAATCAGGTTGGCTTGCTCATTCCAAAGTCTAGACAAGGGTCAGAAGCCACTTCCTTTGCTTGATTCGCAGATTTTTATTTCATTCTCAAGACATGTCATTCACTTCAGAAAGGACTGTTAATACATATCTTGCATTATTGCTTTCTCACCTTAAAAAATTATATTCAAAGATGTCCAAAATCCATTGGACTATGGATTTTGCTTCCAATCATGGACCATTTTCTGTGTCCTTCCTAGTGACTTGAATTTAATGTGCAAGCTAGTGACACTCAAGCCCATCTCCTGGCCTAGAGAATGCATAATTTAAAGGGCTGTGAACACTGACAGAAAAGAAGGTGCATGCTTCATGCTTCAGCTGTTTGCATGTACCTGGGCCCTGCAAAATCAGGGTCACATGACCAACTAATGGAACAAAGGGTTCTTGATTGACAATCCTGCCAGGTCGCTTCAAAGCAGGCCAGGAGGGAGATTTACCAAGAATCTGAGAGACAGGCTGTTTTCAATAGGGGCTGATCTAGGCTTCACCACTAGTCTTTCTAGATAGTGCCTGTTAATTATTGCCCTTGAATGCTGGAGTCTGTGTTTGTTTGATCTGGCCGAGAAGCAGCCAACATTCTTCATTTATTTTAGTTTGAATTTTTTTCTGCCTAGGCCAGGGGGCCAACAAGTTGTTTTCCATCAATGAAGCACCATGTTGTGGGGGAAGAGTTGGCGAGGTACCCCAGACCCTAACCCTGATGTCTATTTGCTATGTGACTTGGTGATTATATATATATATATATATATATATATATATATATATATATATATATATATATATATATATATATATACATATATGCGTGAGTGGCTATTTTTGAAGTGCTGGGGATTGACTCCAGGACCTCGGGCAAGCTAGGCAAATGCTCTGTCATTGAGCTCTATCCTAAGCCTCTGTTTGCTCTGTGACTTTGGGCATTTTTAGTACTTTTTTAAAAAGATTTGTTTCCTCCTCTGTGCAATGGAAATGCCACCAGCTGCATAGGGAAGTGTGAGAACTAAAGGAGATTGTGCTCTGCTTTGCATCACTATATAACGGCTCATAATTATTTGGTGGTAGTGAGGGAGGCAAATGATTAAAGAGGGCAGGGGGATATCCTTGGGTCCCTGTAGGAGAGTGACTCAGCAGTGCTCCAAATCCACAGTCTTGCTAAAACACTAAGTCCCTATTTCCAAGTGCTTGTAACCCTTCTCCTTCCAGTCTGTTAACCATGAGGCTTGAGAGGTTAACATATAAAAGAGAAAAAAAAAATAAAGCTTGATTTACACACCACAGAAGATCAGAGTGTTGCAAATATAGGTCATAAGAAGTCTTCCATTTTATCCTCTCTTTGCACAGGAAGTTTGTAGTATAAGCCTCTATGGAAGATGAAAGCTTATCCGAAATCAACTCCATTCCAAATGCTAGGACAAGTTTTAGGAGATGGCTCAGTGGTTAAAGGTGTGTTGCTTGCCTGCCTGGGTTCAAATCCCTAGCCACCTGTCTACCCATGAAGAGCCAAATGGCAGGGCATTTGGGCTTAAAAAGGTTTAAAGCAAATAGCAAGCAAGCCAAGAAATGAAATAAAGAAAGCCACCCTGAAACTACATAGTGCATTCCAGATCAACCTGGAATTCTAGAGTAAGACCCTATCTCAAAAAATGAAAAAGAAAGAAAGAAAGAGAACAAAAGAAAAAGTTAGTTTATGATCTTTCTAGATTTCTCAGGAGAAAAAAATACTATTCTTTATGAAGAAGTAGACAGTAGGTCCATGGTTGAGTAAGTATTAGCATGTATGCCATGACAATAGTTCTATCCCTCTGGTGAGGATTCATCTGGAAAAAGCAGAACTTGTCAGACAACAGAGATGGGAGACTGAGGCACTCAAGGCATCATCCGAGACCATCCTGGATGAAGTCCCTTTCAAGATTAGCATTTTTCATTATTGTTATATTATTATTATTATTATTATTATTATTATTATTATTATTATTATATGGTAAGAAAACTTCTGATAGTTAATATCACTCCAGGACCTCTGGTGATAGGCAAGGGGTCTTGGCTTTTAGTTCACTGATTTAATCTTTTTTGTTTCTTTTTTAACTGTTGGAATTCCCTAATGCTTAGAACCAGATGCATTAAGCAATAAGCACAAAGGCCTTCCTGTTCACTCATCATAAAAGTACAGGGTTCATTTTATTTATTTAAAGGTAGTGACTGGCTTATTTTTCTAAGCGTAACCATCTTAATAACTATTTCACCCTCCCTCTCCTTGCAACTTCCACCACCAATTTACCACCATGGACCTGGATTAGAAGATTATTCTCCCTCTTGCTTCAGTTGCTGGGGGAGGTCAGCAGAATAGGAGAGCATGTATTATTTAGTCATACTTTCTACATTAATGCAGAATAAAGTGTGGTGTGGAAGAGAAATACTGAATTACAACATGTCCTCCAGAGACCAGTCCATCCTGTTTGTAAAGCGTATAATTAAGTTCCAGCCACACCAATAATCAATCTGATTGTTAAAACATGCAGAGTCAGTGGGAGGAGATGGCCAATCTGGTAACATGTATTTGAAATCAAAACAAGCTCAGCATTCCCACTGACCGGCTGACCAATCTAATGCTTAGCCTCTCTGGGTCTTCATTTTCTCATCTATCAAATTCAGATAACTCTGTCTACCTCACAGAGTGCTGTGTGGACCTGAGTTATTCACTGAGTAGATACATCTTTCTTCATGCCACATTTTAATTTATAGTATATACACTAGATAGCATGGTATTTATAATTACTTTTTTGACAATTTCATACATGCATATAATATATTTTCGTCTTGTCCTCCTTCCTCTCCCAGTGAACCCTGAATTCCTTTCTCTTCTCAACTAGTCCCTCTCCTACTTTTATAGGTTCTTTTGATCCAGTGAGTTTAATTATGATGGTTTGTGTGCACATAGGAGAGAGTTTATTTATCAGAGCATCATGAAGAAAATGCCTCTCCCTGCCCAGCAACCATTATCTGCTAGTAGCTCCTATGGAAGGGGTAGGAATCCTTGAGGACAGGGTGATATTTCTCTGCAGATTCTATAGTTAATCACAGAATAGTGTGCAAGTCAAAGGTGTGAGAAGTTTCTAAGATCTGTTGAGTATTGCTGAAGAAGGTAGAAATAGTCCAGAGCACCTCATGTATGGGGATCCAAACCCAGGATCCCAGCAAGGGAAGCTAGGAAATACTGTCTTGATGCTTCAGGATCATTGCCCAAACCATAACTCAAGGCATTCTGTTACCAAAAGGAAGTGCAAACTTACATCCTGGAGGAGGTAAGTAATTTCCATCACATTCATTTCTCTTGAAGTCTTTTTCAAAAGATAAGTTGGTGGGAAAGAGGTAAGCAAAGACATGAAAACATAATTATAAACTTAGAATTGTCTCTGATGGAAACTGACAAGAGGGAGAGTTAATTATGGGATAGAGGAAAGGACATTTGGTATATTCAGGGAAGTCCTCACTGAGAAAGGTGACACTTCTTCTAAAGTATGGGGTAGCTTGTTCTGTTCAGAAAGTAGGGTGTGCTGCCAAGAAGGAGGACGGCTTGTGAACACCGAGAGCTGATGGCCAGAGCTGGACTTTCACAAGTCAGAGAATTCCAGCTAAGGAGATGGCTTCACCGAGGACCTGGTTTGGATTCCCAGAGCCTGCATAAAAAAGCTGGCTGTGTTGTATTGGCATCAATAATCTTAGTTCTGGGAGAATGGAGACAGGGAATTTCTGGGACTTGCTAGTTTGTCTAGCTGAATGAGTGATTTCTGGGTTCAGTGAGAGACCTTGTTTCACAAAATAAAATGGAGAATAATTGGGAAGGCACCTAATGTTGATTGATCTCTGGCCTCTATAAAGCACATGCACCCAAGTGCATATGAACACACATACCTGTGTTTGTTTACCCAAGAGTAAGAATTCCTTGGGCAGATTTTCTCTTCGGATGAGGAAATAGCACTCACTGGAAGAGCCATCAACTGTGTCCTGGCCTTTATGTAACTAGCTTTCCTTACCCACTGTACTGAGGCCTGTTACCAGTGATTGAAGTATTGACCTATAAAAGAAAAGAGATGTAGTTCTTAAATGAAATTGACTAGTCTGAATGAGAAGAGACACAACTAGCAATGGGTACAAACCATTCTATGAAGAGACACAAAACAGAATGGCTTCTTGATTAGATGCTTGTGACTAGCAATGCATAGCTTTGATATTTGTTTTCTTTTGTAGCAGGGTTTTACTGATAAGTTAAAGACATCAAATTCATCCATTCATTTTTCTTACTTTTAAAACTTAAACATTATATTCATTCATTTGTGAGGAGAGAGAGTATTGGTGTATCAGAGCCTCTTGCAATTGAAAACAAACTCTGGGTGTATGTGCCAATTTATACACCTGACTTTATGTTGGTACTGGGAGATTGAACCTGGGCTGGCAGGCATTGCAAGCTAGTGCCTTTAACCACTGAGCAATCTGCCAAGCCCCTTTTTAAAACTTAAGAAAATATTTTATTTATTTTCAAGGAGAGAGAGAGAGAAATGACAGTGGGTATGCCTGCACCTAGTACCTCTGCTGCAAACTCCAGACACTTGTTCCACTTTGTGCATCTGGCTTTATGTGGGTTCTA
>PVHP010039253.1:0-16455 GCA_004024765.1 Zapus hudsonius | reverse complement strand
TGGAGCCTGCCCCCCTACCCCAGCCATCAGCTGGGGTAGGGGTACAGGCCTTACCTCACTGAGGCCTGGGTCAGCAGTCCTACTCCATTGCCATGTGGGGGAAGAGGGCCTACTTCCTCTAGGGAAGCTAGTTTTAAGTCCTCCCCAGGTGAGTCAGAGAGAAAGCTGATTGGTTTATATTTGACCAATCAGTTTTAGCACCTAGGTTGTAGCTCTAACTAAACACCTCCCATTCAAGGGGAGGGGCTGGAAGGTGAGGGGTGGTCCCTACAGACATCTCACCATCACATAACTATATGGAAACCTTTAATGGCTTCAAGATGGCCTACAGTCAGCCTGGAGGAACTTAGCATCTCAGCCTAGCACCTGCCATCTCTGCTCCCCGAGAAGCTCCCCACCTTCCCCCCAATACTGAAATGAGGTCTTCCGTGACCATCTTTACAGTTAGCTCAAGCATATTTAAAATGCTTGCTTACACAGTACCTTGATGCCTGTCCATTTCTGTATCTTTGAAGATTTAATTATTGTATTCCTTAGTCTTTATCTTGCATACAAAATGTGTCTAATAATGAATCAAATATACTATCCACAGAAGAAAAATGTTTGTTAAAACAAAAGAAAAAAACAATTGTGGAATTTAGAAATAATGATGACATAACTTTACTTGACCTGGGTATTCCTTGAAATAAAGGCAACAAGAAGCTGTTTTGAATAGTGGATTGATGGGAACAGCATAGAATAATGCATGTAGAGTGTTAGAGGAATGCCAAGTATTTTGTGGCTGAACTTAATATGCTCAGGTGAGCAGTATAGTAGTTAAAGCCTGTAAGATGGTCTAGGTGGGGTTGGGTCTTTCCAAGAGGTTATGCTTTATTCTATTAGTGATATGAAATCATAATCCTATAGGAAATTTTATCAGGCTGCAGGAAGGAAGGTGTGTTTAAGAAGAAAAGGAAACTAAATACAAAGAGATTGATTAGGGAGAAAAGGTATTGTAATAATCCACACATGCGTAACAGGACTGAGCTAGTCTGGAGAGAATAAAAATAAAGTAGTGACTGAGAGAACTGCTTTTATAATGAAGTTTGTAATTTATGGAACATCTAGAGTAAGAGTCATATAAGTGCAGATAGTGAAAGCTTACACTTATCCTCCTCTGCCTTCATTTAAATATTTATCTCCTTAGAGATAGTGGGCAAGAGAGCGCCTTCCTTCCACATTATGCTAAGCAGAAGTCTGCATTGTTGTAGGTGTGTGATCTGTGTAGGTGGTGGAGCCAGCACCTAGGGAGCTCTGGGGCAGAGCCAATACAGCAATGCTTACAGTTCAGCACCTCACAGGTTTCAAAGGGAACCTCATCTTAAAAAGTTCATGTGTCTTTACCTTCATTCCTTTCTAAAACCTTTGTGTTTATGCTTTTTTTTTTTATTTAAAGGATGGAATGGCCTTATCTATGTTCATGCAAAACACCTTAACAAAATTTATGAGGTAATGTATCTAACTTTTTAAAATATGATTCTTACCAGATCAGAATTAGTTCTTTATTATTCTATTATTGATAATAGAAAATAAGCTGATTTACAAGTTATATATAATCTAAAGATGAACACTTTCTTATTGCCATATAGAACAATCATTTGAGCATTATTTGAATTAAATGTGAAGTATGAACAAATGTTTTGTAGATGTGAAGGAGGAAAGAAATTTAAGATGTAGTCTCTTCCTCTAATGAGATAATGTAACTTGTTCCCTTAAGAACTTGATGTAGGGAAAGTCCAGGAGTGGTATTAGAGCAGAGCAAATACACCAGTCCTCAGAAGGAGAACTAGCAGACTCTGTGTGAAGGGGACTGTGTGCACATGAAGGAGAAAAGGAACTATGGATTGGTAAAAGGTTTTACAGCTTTCTGAGAAAAATGGGCTTGCTTTGTAATTAGGTAAGTGAAATAAGTGAAAAAAAAATCTTCTGTACATAAGGGGTAACAAACTGACATGTTTTAGAGAAGTAGCTTTCTGCTTTCGTATTCTGAATATAAACAACTTAAAAATTAAAGAAAAACATTATGAAAACTAAGGGAATTCATATTTAAGCTTATTTTCTATCCCCATTTTTAGTACTCATCATATTTGAGAATACAGACAGAACTGCTGTTCTTATGGTATTATCCCATTTTCTTATCATGGTGGGCAGGCTTCACTAGCCTTTGATGTGTGTTTGTTATAAAGTGCAATAATTTTGTTTGCTCAGAATTTAAAAAAATTTAAGAATAACTATTGAACCTAGAAATGCTTGCATCCCTTCTTCCTTGGCTATACAGACTACCTTTGATAAGTGTGGCGCTGGTTCAAGGCCGGGCACTGGGTGGAGGGGCCGAATTCACCACAGCTTGCGATTTCAGGTAGGATAATGTGTGCTCTGATTCTGCCATAAACATGGTTAGCACATGCTCAGATTTATTTTTGCTTTGATTTCAAATGTTACATGTTCTTATACAGGATAATTAATAACTGTCAGTCATTAAGGTAGGTCATTTTTAGTTTAGTGCAGTTACTAACCTGTTACAATTCATTTACTTGTGTAAATTACATATGTTCTGTACAGTGTAGATAAATTTGGATGAATGAAAACACCCAAGGAACTACTACAATTAATGATACAGAACAATTTTGCCTTTACCTCCTTCATATATTTAGTCAGCTCCCATACCTAGACCAAGGCAAATACTGTTCATTTTCTTACCACTAAGTCAATCTTTTTTTTTGTGAGTGTCTAGTAATCATACAAAGTCACAGGCTCATTGTGCCATCGTCATACACGTGTGTAATGTCACCCTCATCATCTGATCCTCCTCTGCTCCCCACATGGTCCACCTTGTACATTCGTTTTATTGTTGCCTGTGTAGTTTTGTTTTTAAATCTGGGTTCAGTGTATTCAATATTTAATACATGAATAAAACCAGGTAACATTTGTCTAAGTTGGTTTATTTTATTTAACATGCTAATCTCCATTCTCAAGCACTTTCTTGAAAATGGCATGGTTTTGATCATCTTTATGGATAAATAAAGCTTCACTTTGTTTATACCCCTTTTTCTCTGTCACTTTGTTATTGCAAACAGTGTGTGAGTCTCTTGGCTTTGACCCCATCGGGTGTTGGCTCAGGAGTATATGACTGGATCTATGGGAGGTCTAGTGTGGCTTTGACCCCGTTGGGTGTTGGATCAGGAGTGTATGACTGGATCATATGGGATGTCCCTCTGCATGGTCTCCACAGTGGCTGCACTCACTGACCCACCACCTGTGTCATGTGATCACCACCAGCATTTTCTTGGTCATTTTATTTTCCATTTCTTGGAGTAAATCAATCCCAGTATAGGTTTGATTTGTACTTTTCTGCTCAGGATGTTGAATGTGTTTTGTGTGCTTACTGGCCATTTGTACTCCTTACTTTGAGTGCTGTGCTCAAATCACTCACCCACTTATAGTTTGAGTTTATTTGGGGGTTTAATTTTTCAAGTTCTGTATATATTCTGAGTATTAATGTCAGATGAATAGCAGCCAAAATTTCACACTATTCTGCAGCTGTCTTTGCTCAGTCCTTTGCTTTACAGAAGCCTTTTAACTTGATGCCGTCCTGTTTGTCAGTTCTTAATATTTATTTCCTGAATGTTGGTGTTCTATAAATGTTATTCCCTATGCCTATACCTTGAAGTGTTTTCCCCTTGGAGCTTCAACATATAAGTTATTAAGGCCTTTGATTCATCTTCAATTGATTTTTAGTTTGAGGTTACCCTGAAGCTACAAAGTGAATTACAGGTCAGCCTGGGCTGGAGTGAGACCTGACCTTGAAAAGTCCCCCCCAATTATTTATTTATTTTTATTTGTAAGGGGAGAGAGAGAATGGGCATGCCAGGGCCTCAAACAGCTATAGATGAACTCCAGATTCATGCCTCACTTTGTGCATCTGGCTTTATGTGGGTACTGGGGAATCAAACCTGGGCCATTAGGATTTACAGGCAAGCAACTTAACTGCTGAGCCATCTCTCCAGCCCTTCAATTGATTTTCGAGCAGGGTGAGAGATAGGGTTCTAATTTCAATCTTTTCCATGTAGAAGGGATGTGGCCAGGGATGGAGGTGTGAACTATTTCATAACTGTTCCATAACTTTCTGTGTCACCTTCTGTTTCATCATGCTTCCTTTATCACCTCAGTGCATAGTGTATCTTTTGTCACCTTACTCTTCTCGTTCATGGAGTTGCACATACGAAACTTCTCACATCTATCGATCTCCAGTAAATTTATTTAGTGTTTTATATAAATAGAATTAGGTAGTATATACTTTAGCTTCTTTTGTTTGATTCAATTTTTTTGAGATTCATCAATATTTCATTCATTAAAAAAATGTTAGAGGATATTTACCTGTGAGGATATACTGGTTTGTTTTTGACATTCACCTCTATTTGTGTGTGTGTGTGTGGGGGGGGCACGCTTTGTTTTATTGCTCAGTAGTATTCCTTTCTGTGCTTGTAGATCACAGTGGTTTTTACACTTTGTGAATACATGAGCTGTTTCCATTTGGGGCCTATTGTGAATAAAGCAGTTGTGAGAGTGAATTCAGAGATGTCTGGGTGGTACAGCCATAGACCTGCTGTGAAAATCCACATACAATTGTGTGAGAATGTGTTTCCATGTGTTTATGGTGAAAACCTGAGAGTGGAATTGCTGTGTCATATGGCAAGTGCATGTTATATACAAAATGGCTTTGACATTGGTGCCTCACAGTGCTTGACACTACTTACAGGTCTCCTAGTCCCCTGGACCTCCCCCCCCCCACACACATCTTCCCCCTAAAGTTAATTTTAACTATGCTAAATATACTAAATTATATGGTAATTCCTTTCTTGCTTTCCTTTCCTTTAAAAAACTAAATATTCTATAACAGTATAAAATATTTTTTCGTTTAGAAACTAAATATTCTGTAACAATATAAAATATACTTTTCCATTTCAGTTTCTTGTAAATGGTAGTGTGATGGAATTTGAGAAAAGATTTAATGAACTAATTCATGAACAGTGATAAATTTTTTTCTGTTTTATAATTCATTTCAGTTTAAAAGTTAAATATGTTACTTTTTACTCAGAGATTTAAAAATAGTTCTGATGTAGGAAACAATTTACCAAGAACCTACTTTCTTAAAACTAACTGAATGGATTCTTATGTATAGTAAATACATAGTCATCTCATGACTGCCCTCTGCTGTCGCTTCTGTAGACTGCATTGAGTTGCTGCCTTTGTTTTTTTTCCTATGAGTAAGCAGTCATTGGCCCTATGGGTATGTGAAACTAAATGGGAAACGCTCTGTGTGTAAAAAAATTAAATGCTTTTCTCATTTTAGCCTGAAATACAGGTACTTAAGGGTTATACAATTAAAATGTGGAATTATATAAGTATAAAATCTGTATTTAAAGAGTTCTCTAAGCATGCATGAGTGCACTTAAAATCCTACATAAGAGTAAGTGCAAATTAAGATTTTAGTGATGTTCTTTGGCAAACATGAAAATCCTTTAAAGTAGTGTCTGGTATTCATCTTAAGCACTTACTAAACTTGCATCATCTTTCATAGTCAGTTCCTTATCTATATTTCAGTATAGTTAGTGTTTAGGACAAAAGGCTGAATAGCAAGTAAAATAATCTGAGATTATTTAATCCATTAATACTGTTAAGTTGCTTTGCTATGTTATTTCTTAAGTGAAGGAATGTTAATGTATACTAGAATCTTATCAAATATTTATTTCTTGAGATATGTGAGCATATTGCCCAAAATATATGGTAATATACCAGGTATATTTCTAGAGCAGCTTTCCAGTGAAAGCATATCCACCTGTGCATTAACTTTTTAGTAAGTGATGCTTTCATTAAACATTTTTGCACACATATAAACTAGGTATAGCTATCCACAAAACAAAGTTTAAATTTTTTTCCAATAATATGTACTTTTTTATATTTTACAAAAGTATTTGCCAATTACAGTAGTTCCTCATCTTAAGGCTTTGCTTTTCATGATTTCAGTTAACCATAGTTAACTGCAATCTAAAAATATTAAATGGACAATTTCAGAAGTAAATCATTTATAACTTTCATATTGCATACTTCTGAGTAACCTGGTAAGAGCTCATGACCATCCTCCTCCATGACATGGCCGTTACATTCATGAACTCACAGCAGTGTGGTTTTCTGCACAAAACATCCCATCATAGATGAGAGGGGCTCATAGGTCCCCTTCCTCCCTGAGGTGTTGGTAGCTGGTGGTTGCTGGAGGACTAGTCATATACTTCAGTTGTGTGGCCAGTGTAAGTTGCTCATGCTCCTGTAAATAACTAACCCCTCCATACTCATGAGACACGCACGCACATACGTACAGTAGGAAGGGGGCTAGTTGAGTGTTGCTTAAAGAGAGAGTCACGGACCCCTGTCCCCCTGCGAGCGAGCCTGTCTCTGGCCAGCAGGATGGGCTCCATCAGGGAAAGGTGAACATGTGCAGCCGGAGACTCATACATGTGGCTGGGAGAAGTGTCCAGGAAGATCTCGAACTTTATTCCAATATCCATCATAGATATAACCCAAGGATGCATTGTATTGTCTTATCTCTTTCACAAGGGAGCTCAGGAAGCAGGAACAAAGCTATTAGCACTTACAAACAGGATTAGGGCTGTCAGCTGTCACCCCTGCCTCCTGTGGACAGAGGTGTGCTAGGATCAAAGGCGCTATGCCATCACACCTGCGCTAGGCCCAAAGGTGTGTGGGCTACCTCGTCTGGCCTCATATTATATTCTAAAATTAGCTCGTAGACATTCAACCAGGCTGGGTCCCAACAGTTGAGAAGAAGAAGAAGAGGTTTAGCACTTGGTGGAGGATGAAAGTGTAATGTGGGTAAAAATGACCAAGTTACATTATATCCACATAGGAAATTGTTAAAAAATAAAATAGAATGTGGTATGGCAGCTCACATTATTAATCTTAGCAGCACTCAGGAGGCTGAGGTAGGAAGATTACCATACATTTGATACCTGCCTGGGCTAAAGATGGAATTCCAGGTTAGTCTGAGCTAGAGTAAGAATCTGCCTCAAAAAAGAAAATTAAAATACTGTTATTAGGGGCTTAGAATGTAATTGAAGAAGTGAAAAGCAGTGTGTGTGTGCGTGTGTGTGTGTGTGTGTGTGTGTGTGTGTGTGTGTGTGTGTGTGTGTCTGTGTCTGTGTATCATTTTTTATTTCTGGTTGTACTACTTCACTAAGTCACCTCAGAGCTAAGAAGCAGCAAGAGCTCATGAAAGGTTATTTCTTTGTTCATTTTTGGGGGTAGGGTCTCGTTCTAGCCCAGGCTGACCTTGAATTCAATATGTATTCTCAGGGTGGCTTCAAACTCACAGAGATCCTCCTACCTCTGCCTCCTGAGTGCTGGGATTAAAAGGCACGCACCCCCATGAGGTTATTTTCTTTTTTTTTCTGTTTTTTTTTATTGTCCATAATGAGTTACATTATTTAGTGGACAATGAGTTGTTATCCCCAGTTCCCTAATGCCCCTCTTCCCCATCTTTAATCAGCTGGATATCCTCCTCTGTGTGCCATCTGGATCAGTCCTTGGGGCTGGGAATCATGGATAGCCTAGTAGTCAGCCCGGTTCTCCTGGCCCTAGTATGGAAGAGGGGGCAGAAAGATTGTGAGAGCCATGGTGGGGGAGAATATCCAGAGGCATGATGCCATGAGGTTATTTTCAGTACTTTGTTTCAAGAGTACAGATGGGAAATCCCAATAAATAACAACAACAACAAAGCCCAATTCATTGAATGAGTTATAAGATGATTCAAAGAATTTCCCATACCATTCATGGAAATCTGTCAGTTTTAACATTGCCACTTGGATCTGTCTTGCTGTACCTGATTTTATTTCTCTTCTGGAGTAAGTGCAGTTAGCACTGTGTTCAAAAGTAGGTTGGTGGTCAGCCTGGGCTAGAGTGAGATCCTACCTCAAAAAAAAAAGTTGATTAGATTAATTCACTGTCATTTTCTTTGATATAAATTTTAAAATACTTTGATATATTTAGTCTTTGCAGTTATTTTAATCTTCCCATCCTTTTTTGATTTTTATGGTTTGAATGTAGAGAATATTATAATGTATAACTTAGTGTGTAGTTTTTGAGATTATTAATGGAGTCTCATGAGTTGCATGTTATATGCAAAGTGAATATTAATAAGTCTGTCAGTTCTTTCTTCTTCAGAGGAAGTGCATCAGTCCTGTATTTTCTGTCCTATTTCACTTGGGCTTGTCAATAGATCCTGTCAAGGTTTTGACTTTTTTTTTTTTCAAACTCATGCATGAGGAATGGTATTTGCATAATTTCAATGTGCATTTCCCTAAAGTGCTCATATTTTCACAAAACCATTTTAAAAATCCATTTTATGATTTAGCTATCTATAATTTATTATGTTTCCCCCTCAATTTTAATGTGATTTCAAGTATTAGTGCTATTTATCATCTATGCTATATTTTGCATTTTCGCTTAGCTTCTCATATACATTCAGAGTCCACTTGCTTCTGCTATTACTGTGTGTGTTTTGCAGTGCAAACCGTTTTAAAATGTAGCTATATCTGTCTTTTTCACTGCTTTGGCAAAATGCCTATATCTTCTAGTACTTGAGTAGCTTTGTGTTTTACATTTATCTAATCCATTTTTATCTCATTTTATGCATGGTGTAGGTAATGGAGCTTAGCTTTTCTCCATATAGCTAACCCTCCCCATCCATCCAACACTACTTGTATAAGAAGGGCTCTGTTCTGGTGATTTGAGCTACCTCCATAATATACTACATTTCCGCTTATCATTGGCTCTGTTGGATTTTTCATTTTGTTTCATTGTTTCTGTTTTCATATTTCATTATTAATGCTGTGATAAATGCCTATTACAAGGCCTTAGGCATAGAAAGATTGTGCTTCAGTTAGTTTTATGTTGCTAAGACAAAATAACTGATTAAACAGCTTACGAGAGGAAGGATTTACTTTGGCTCAGTTTCAGGTCTCACTCAGTCCATGGTACCATTGAATATCATGGTGGAAATGGTTAGTAAAGCAGAGCTGCTCACCTTGTAGTAGCCAGGAATCAGAAACAACCAGGAAGTGGCCAGGACAGTGTAGTGTACACGTCAATGATGTCCATGTCTCCAGTGACTCACCTCTTCCAACCAGGCCCACCTCTTAACCCATTCAGTATGCACTCACCAGTGGTCAGTCCATTGAGTCGAATGCCCTCGTGGTCCAGTCACTTCTCAGCAACTGGCTCTACCAGCTTGAGACAAAATCTACAGCATTGATTCTTTTGGAAGACATATACACAAACCATCATAGATTTCCTGAAACTTAATCCTATAAGACATACAAATACCTAATCGAAAGAAATAAAAATGTTTGAGGTTATTGGGATATAGTACCAACTTATGTTTTAAGATTCTGTCCACTATGCCTCCAACAGCAATAAACAGATACCTACTTGAAAGCAACCTTTTCTCAACAGTGGATAGGATCTTTGTTAGAATTCAAAGTTGAACTTTTAACTCACGCTGCACCTGCCTGGCTGGCAGGGTGCTTATCCCCAGCAAAAGGTGCATTTCATTAGTCTTATATATGTTGTCTTCATGTATTCTCGCTGTTCTGTTTTTTCTTTTTGTAAAGCTGACAGGTCAGCCACAATCTCTGCTACCTTCACATGGAATTGACAACTCTAACTCCTCTCTGCTCTTTTCTTTGATAGGGTAATTCCTTACTCAAAAATAAACTCTTTGATGATTAGCATTTAGAAACAATCCCCAGATGTACTTTCTTTATGCTCCTTAGTTACCTACCTCTTGAACTTTCTACCTATAACCTTGAGAGTAAAGAGATGTACTTTCCCTCCTTAGCAAAAGTGAGCTCTCCTCTCAGCTGTGTGCTTGGGTCACTGTTACAACTGTTGCCTGAGATTGTATTGTGTCACTTTAACAAATTATTCCCTCTCCTTCTACATTTGTCCCTAATCTTCTACAGAGCTGTTAAAAGATCCTTTCTGATTTTGATTATTAAAACTTATTTTCACATATTTTCATTTTTAGAGAGACATCCATTTTCAGTTGTTCTTTGATTTGTGAAGGTGTGACCTGTCTACATTTCCTTTTCCCACTTTTCTTCTGGTGTACTGAGCTGCTGATATGCCACATGAAAAACATATATTCCTCAATCTCTTCCTGGAATAAAACCCTCAACTTGCAATCTGGAGCCTGCCTATCTCATTTGTTTCCCATCTTAACACTGTTTTCCTGAATGTAAGTATCCCTCAGGGTCCAGGCATTAGTATTTCCAGCTGCTACCTATTGGTTCAATGTAGCCCAGAAATAAAGGGAGCTGTAAACATGCTTGTGCCAGGGGAGATCACTGTAGATAGAACTTTTCTTAAAATACTTAATAAAATGCAAAAACATTCATAATAGACTTACTTTCAATATAAAAATAAATGCATGAACAACACATATCAATAAGAAACTAATTTTATTTTTTAATCTGGAAGTTCTTTGGCTCTGAATATGCAAGAGTTACTCTACTTTCATTGCTTTGCTTGGTAGTAAACATTGCTTGGAAATTCTTTAGAGTCTGTAATACCAAGAAAAATCTAACTGTGATCATGCTAGGATTACTAATAATGTTACAATTATCATAAATCCTTTTCCATTATTTTGTCACTACTCACACACACATACACACACACACACAGAGCACACACACAGTTTTTTTCTTATTCAAGCCAATCTTGCATAAAATGAAGAGTTTCCTTCACTTGGCCTGTCACCTGAGACTAGGGAACACAAAAAGAAAACAGAAATAAAATTCCAGATTATAGGGTCCGTGTTTTTTTTTCTTCCCATTTCTATAATTTGTGATGTGAAATGAAAAAGAAAGTATGTGTATGTGAAAATATCATATGTTCAAGGCATACTTTTTAGCTTGTGGTTAGAGATGTTGCTAGTTATGTAATTCTCTACAACATTTTTACTCGTGCAAGCATACCCTCCTGGCACAACTTGTCAAAGATCATCTTTGTTCAGTTGTGGGTAGTTCCCCCTCCTTCAGTAAAACTGCAGTAGTCAGTTTCTAGCCCAGATATAAACTTACTTGAATAAAATGATTATGAATTTCAATTTATGAAATGAAACAAGCTAGCTTTGTGGTAGGTTAAATGTTTAGCCACATAGACTCACAGATTTTTTTTTAAAATTAAACTTCCTATTTGAGCCCTTAGCAGGCAGATTTCTGCTAGAGGGGCACAACACTGGGGATTGATACACCCGCCCTAAGGTATATTTGGGGGTTGATCTTTATTCCAACCCAAAGGTGTGTGGAGAGAAGTTTTGAGCTCTGGCTGTGCTTGCTTGTGGTGCTGGCTGTTTGGTGGTTTTTCTGTTTGGGTCTATGGAAGGGAGCCAGCATCTTCCACCATTGAAGGAATTCCCCTAGACTCTGTAAGCGTAAGATTAAAAAACCCTTCCTCTCATAACCTGTGTCAGGCTGGATGTAAATCCCAAGGAGCAGCTGACTACAACAGCTTTATTTAGAAAGTATTCTCTAGTACTTTAATTTTTTAAAATGTTACTTACACTGCTTATTTTTCCTTAGAAGCATGAAGTGGTTTTTTGTTCTTGTTTTTAAATCAGTTGGAATCTTCTGCAACAGCCCTATCTCTAGTAGAGCACAGAATTATTTCTCACTTGGAAGTATAAAAATTGCATACATTGTAGTCGCCATTTGTATGCTCACCATTGAGGAGGACAGTCTGCTGCTATTCTCTAAGCTTTCCAGTGAAATAGAGCCTTTTTCCTTCATAGTGATTCTATAATTTTAATCCATGGAAAACTGTATAACCAGACTGCCCCAGCAGAACTAGTGCTTCCCCACTCAGCAGTACAACCAAATACTAAAAAGCTAGCACTTCATAGCTTAGTATGTGCGATCACAAAGTAGGTATAGCTTTGATGTTTCCAAATGAAAGTATAAAAGAATACTATGTCATGTTTGAGGAGATACACACTTCCTCTAAGATCAACTGTTATCAGAAAGTATGTGTTCTAAATACTTGCCATATTCTACACCATTTAGTGATGGTGCTGTGGTGTAAGTACTCCTGTTAAATCTGCTTTCTATGCAAGCGAGGGATGTTAAGTAACTTCCTAAGATCCAAGCTCAATCTTCCTCATTCTATGCATTGTGGGCTGTTCTTGGCCACACTGTGTGACATGTGCACTCTGGCTGCCTGCTTCATGCATGACAAAGGAAACCTCTAGTCTCCCAATTCATGTTTCAATCCTTCATGCAGAGGGCTTTTCAAAGATGAACAGTTTTTAAAACTTTATTGTATGAATTTTAGTAAAAACTTTCTAAGTAAAGTCTGTTGCATCCATTTTAAATTATTTCTTGAATGCGTTTGCTAACCCTGAAATTCAGGACTAACTGGTCATAAAGCAGTAGCACACTGAGCATTCGATTTTTCCACTTATCAACATGACCTGGCTTCTTGTCCAGTTGTGGGTAGTCCAGAAAATATTAAGAAATGTATCCGGGCTGGAGAGATGGCTCAGTGGTTGAGGCACTTGCCTCCAGTGCCAAAGGCCCCGGGTTCAATTTCCCAGTACATAGGCCAGACCCACAAGGTGGTGGCCCTGGTGTTCCCCCCCCTTCCTCTCTATCTCTGCTTGAAAATGAATAAATAAAAAAAAATGTATCCACATTTCATTTCCATTTCTCTTCCTCAGGATATAAAAGGCACTATTAAATAATCTGAAGACACTTAGAACTCTTGCTTTTTAAAGGGAATTTAATATGGCTCTATAAACTGAGTCTGTCTTAAGTCTTTAGAATTATAAGAGAGAAGTCCTCTATAATCTACATGGGTCAACAAGTTATCCCTAGCAATAAATGACATTCCAGGTGATACTAGGCAGCTGCACCTGTCCTCTGGAGCTGAGATGAAGATGCAGTTTCTCTTTTGTGGATATTTTTACTGATTGGTTCACGTCTCTAAATTGTATTTCCCAACATTCAGAATTTTATATTTTAAGTGAACTTTAATTTTTAGGTTAACCTTGTGAAAGGTTCTCTGAATGCTCCATATTTCTCATTGTGAAACACCTTGTATTCTTGTCATCAATTAATTATATTTAATGTGTACTAAATATAGGTCAATACCCATATACTAGGCATGTAACTTATAAAGAATACATCAGATGGATTGGAGAGATGGCTCAGTGGTTAAAGGCACTTGCTTGCAATGCCTAATGGCCTGGTTTCAATTCCCCAGTACCCACAGAATGCTAGATGCACAAAATGGCACATACACCTCAAGTTCGTTTGCAGTTGCAAGAGGTTCTGGCATGCCCATTTTCATTCTTTCTCTCCCCTTGCAAATAAGTAAAATATTAAGAGTACATCAGATAGGAAAGGATATTTTTAAAAGATTACCTTAGGATGTTAGAGTTGTCAGATAAGATTTTAAAAGGCATGCTTGACCTTATGAAGTGAAGGAGAAAAAACACATGGTATCAGGATGATGAAGATTCAGAAGCAAGAATTCCAAATGTGAATGCATCAACATTGGTGAAAACTTGTCATGTAACTTTACCTACATTATACCAGCACCTACCTAGTGTCTTATCAGGCAGCTGGTTTTATGTAGTTATTCCTGTCCTAATCTTTGGGTGTGTTCTTAACTCTTAGACCAACACCAGTGCCATTTCCAGAACTTCAAGGTACATGTTCACCCTTCCAAAAGCTTTATGGGACTGGTCTCAGTAAAAACAAACATTTCTAAGGGTGTTATGCATTGTTTTAACTCCTTCCTAAATTTTTACGTTTTCTGTTTATGTTAGTATTCTTGTCACAATCTGGAGCTAGGTTTAGATTCTTGTGACAGTAACCTTTTCTGTCCTGTCCATTTAAAACTATAAAAAACTATCTTTAACGCATTTGCTTCTAGAAGTGATTATTCAGTATTGCAGTATATTTCCTCTGGAAAATCATAGAGAAAGTGCGTAAGTGAGCTTTTTTTTTTTTTTTTTTGCAATTCTGCACTGGAGTATTTCTAAATGGCCAAATGCTCAGAGCATTAAAGAACACCTACTTTTGAACAGTAACATTTGGGAAGCAAGCCATCTTAAGGTCGTTTTGTATTGAGTAGTTTGAAGGCAATGTTTTCCCCTCAACACACACACACACACACACACACACACACACACACACACACACACGCACAACTCAAAATTCTGCTGTGACATTTAGTTCAAATTAGGTTTAACATATCTAGTGCCTTTCATAGAAACACAGTTAAAAATCAAAGTCATAGGCATTATTTCCTAAACACTGTATACCATTAGGTTAATCTGTTAGTACACAAATACTTAACTGGCAAGTGTGAAGCAACAATGTTTTTGTTTTGTGTGTCTGTGTTAACTCCCCTTAATTGCCCCATATTCCTTCACTACTTCATGACAATCCCTCTATTCATAAAATCCCTCTTTTTGGGGCACTGTAACCCCTTTTGCAGGAACTCACTGTTAGCCTTTCTTACCACCATCCATGCTTTGTCTCCTCTAGCTCACTGTGTGCTGAGGTTTAAGTCCTGATGCTGCCATAGCTGTCTGGCCTTCTGTTGTCTGTTTGTCTACCTCAGATTTTATATGGCTGCTCTGGGAATTAGTAAAGTCCCTTTAACAACTGGTATAAGTGGTACTCTATGAAGAAAGTCTTCATACAAGTAAAGCAACCATTTTATAATGTGGTGAGATGCAGATTCCTTTGGTAGCCCCCCTCTAAACATGACCTGAAAAAAACAATCTAAACACACCTCTACTGAGCTGTTTTATTTGGTCCCTTACCTGCCTCCATTACTTCCTCCTCCCAGTCATTTGGCTTGGTACTTCACAGTGGGAACAACTCTTCTGGCTTTGAGCCTTGCAGACACAAGTTAGCTGCTCACATAATCAGAGCACATATTCCGTACACATTACCTTCAGTCATTGGCTCCTTGCCCCATTTTATTATTCTCCATGGTGCTTATATTTTTATAGTTCCTATCAATACTGGAGACTCCAAACACAAAGATGTTGTGACCATTCCTGTGGCCTTCAAACCCAGAACACAACCTGGTGTTGGTAGTGCTCAGTAAACATTTGCTAGTTAGATTTTAGGCTAAAAATAAACTTACTTTTTGTTTTTTTCCCCTGAGGACTATGAGGACCTTAACTTTTTTTCATTGTGCACCTGGTATTTTCTGTGCTTGGGCTTTGACATGATCTAGATGTTCTCATTGGGTCACTTCAGAAAGATAAAATTTGGACTTTTAGAAACAAGTAGATTCTTACTGGAAAATTTTGGTTTTGGAATAAGCAAAAGCAAACGTTATTTTCAAATGGAAGTGTGCAGTTAAATTCTAGATGGGAGCTGCCTTAACATTGCTTTTAATAGTATATGTCTATCTAAAAGGATCAGTGGAGATTTCCTATCAGATTCTACCCTGTTTTTCATTTTTGCTGTTTCAGGTTAATGACTCCAGAGAGTGAGATCAGATTTGTCCACAAAGAAATGGGCATTGTTCCAAGCTGGGGTGGTGCCAGCCGGCTGGTTGAAATTGTTGGCAGCAGACAAGCTCTCAAAGTGTTAAGTGAGCCCTCAAACTGGATTCCCAGAAAGCCTTAAATATAGGCATGGCTGATGATGTCTTACAGTCTTCGGATGAAGCCAAGACTCTAGAGGAAGCACAAGAGTGGCTAATGCACTTTGTCAATGGGCCACCAGAAGTCATCAGAGCTCTGAAGAAATCTGTTTGTTCAGGCAAAGAGCTATATTTAGAAGAGGCATTACAGAACGAAAGAGATCTGACAGGAACAGTGTGGGGTGGACCTGCAAACTTAGAGGCTATTGCTAGGAGAGGAAAATTTAAATAGAAAATGTGGATGTATAGTGCAATGATTAATATTATGAAAGCTAAATGACATTAAATATAAGTAGCAGAATTACTCTGAAGATTATTACTACTCAAAGTTCATTTTGTATTTCTAATATCTCAATTCATTGGTCTAATTTCTTATGATTACCAACTTTGGCTAATAAATACATTTTACTCAAAAATTGTGTCAGTTCCTACACTGTTAGAACTTACAGCCTAGAGCCCAAGGCCACTTTTTAATAGAAACAGTTTCTACACCAAATCTATTCCTAGAGTTATTTTTCATTACAGGCTTAAGCTTTTTTTTTTTTTTTTTTTTTTTTTTTTTTTTTTTTTTTTTTTTTTTTTTTTTTTTTTTTTTTTTTTTTTTTTTTTTTTTTTTTTTTTTTTTTTTTTTTTTTTTTTTTTTTTTTTTTTTTTTTTTTTTTTTTTTTTTTTTTT
>PVHP010039252.1:0-16455 GCA_004024765.1 Zapus hudsonius | reverse complement strand
TCACCCACCACGACTCAGGGAACTGAGCGGAAGAGGGGGCGGAAAGATTGTGAGAGCCGTGGTGGGGGAGACTGTCCGGAGGCATGGCACCCATCAGTAACAACACACTTGGGCCAGGAAGACCGGGATGAGTACTAAGATATACAGGATCCCTTGCCACAAGGACTAATACAGACAGCCCAAGGAGGAGGATATACAAACTGATCAGAGATGGGGAGGGGGGGAATTGTGGAATTCTGGATAACAATGCATGGTTTGCCCACTAAATAATGTAACTCATTATGGACAATAAATATATATTAAAAAAAAACTAAAAAATAAAAAAGTACATTTCACGGAGAGATAGCTAAGTGGTTAAAGACACAAATAAAAGATGGCTACTATCTTAGTATTTCAGAAATAGGTACATTTTGGTAAATGAATCTACTGTCACCATTATTTCTCAGAACTTTTTTTTTAATAGGATAGAAGCTTCTTGGTCCAAAGGTTAGAATGAACATTGTTGCAGTTACTTTCTCTTGGCTGGATAAGCACCTGACCAGAAGTACCTCTGCCCAGAAGTATCTCATGGAAGGAAAGGTTTATTTCAGGCTTACAGACACAGCAGGGACATCATCATGGCAGAAGAAGCTGGATCAGTCCCATAGATCCATAGCAGAGAGACACCACCACCAACTAAGAAGCACCAACTGCCCAAGTTCCAACTCACTCTGAACACACCTTAAGGCTGGACTATAAGATCCATCCCCAATGACACGTCCTCTAGCAGGCTGCTAGAGACTTAAGTAGTAAGCTTAACCTTTACCAAAAATCCCTGAGGCTATGAGAGACATACATTCACATTCAAACCACCACAAACATATATATGTAGAGGGTAATTGAGAGATTCATAACTAGTCAAAGCCCTGGAAATACATGCCTTTTGAATACACAGTGCAAAATGAGACTTCTTTACCATGACCTCCAAGACTCAGGGAACATTGTAGAAAAGGGAGAAAAAAATGAATATAAGAGTCAGAGAATGGGGAGGAGTACTTTGAATATTGTCTTCTGGATATGAAGTGCTATTGCTTATCAGCTGTAACTATCTGAACCATACCTGCACAATAATTGCTCCCATCAACATTTGACATGGATGATACAGAGGAGGGACATTATGTTTAAAAGCCATCAAAATAGAAGAGGGACTAATCAGAAGAAAAGGATCAAAGAAGGCAGAACAACAGAAGGTAATAGGAGGAGACTCTATAAAAATACATTACATACATATTTGAAAATTGTCAATAAAAAACGGGAGAGAAGCTGGATGTGGTGACACACATGTGTAATTAATCCCCAGGACTCAGGAGACTGAGGTGAGGCAGGAAGATCATGAGTTTGAGGATAGCCTGTGATACACAAGGAGAACCTATATCAAGAAAGCCAACAGCTGGGAATTTAGCTGAGTAGAAAGAGTATTTGCCTAGTCTACCCAAGGCCATGAGTTCTATATTTTTATTATTAAACCATGGAAAATTATGTTTCAACCACATTTATATATATATTGTCCATAATAGGTTACATTATTTAGTGGGCAAACAATGAGTTATTATCCCCAATTCCCCAATGCCCCCCTCCCCAGCCCCAATCAGCTGGATATCCTCCTCCGTGGGTCCTCTGGTTCAGTCCTTGTGGCAGAGGAACATGGATAGCCTAGTACTCAGCCTGGTTCTACTGGCCCAAGTGTGTTGTTACTGAAGGGTGCCATGCTTCTGGATAGTCTCCCCCACCAGGGCTCTTACAATCTTTCCGCCTCCTCTTCCGCATAGGTCCCTGAGTCGTGGTGAGTGAGTATTAAGGCTGCTTTAATGTTGTGAGCTTAAAGGTTTTTGTGTCGAGATTCGTTGGTTTCTGTCTCACTGGCCCATCCTGTGTGGATTGAATGGCTGTAGCTGTGGGTTCATTGTTCATCCCGTCATTCTCTGCAGGATTCCATATGAATCCTCCAGGATATGACTGTGGTGGCTCATCACTTGCCAAGATCTCAGTTATCTGCCTACGGTCGGTTGGTAGGGTTAGATGGGCCACAGCTCTCTCGCTGCATCCTGAAAAATAAAAACACAATCTCCATCAGAGAGTGAGATCAGTGTAGGTTAACAAATATACTCAATTCTGGATTGCCAAGATTCTATTTCTATATATCCCCATCAATCGCTCCCATAGTGCATCTTCTCTTGGGAGCCCAAGAATTCGGGATTCGGTGCCAATGATCGTGAATCCCCAGTTCCAGTCAAGAGCTCCCCCCCCCCAGTGAAATATTTGGCCAAATTTAAAAGCTGTTGATTGTCTCCTCCAGGCCCAGGTTTCTCCATTACATGAGAGAGCGCTCCTTTCTTGGTTTGCTGTGCTCTCCCAGTAGGAGGTATGATCAGCCTATTCATGGCCGCAGAGTGTGTTTCATGCCAGTAGTCTCTGTTTATTCCTGCTGTGGTTGATCAGCTTCCCCTTACAGTTTGTGCAGTGCCTTACAGCACTGTACTAACTGGCATCTGGGGGCTGGTTACCATTCTGGAGATTGAGGGGGTCTCTCAATGCTGATCAATGGCATTCTGTGATTTCTGCAGCAACAGGGTTTTGCCTCAGGCCTGGGGATGACATTCAAGGGCCTTGTCAGAATTCTGTCTTGTAGTTGGAACCTCATGGGTCACTTTGGTCAACAGCTCAGTGAGGGAAGGAACCAGTGACTGGAACCAGGGGTTGTCAAACTGATCGATTATTCACAGGCTTAGACTCTCTCCCCTACTACTCATGGCCCCTCTTGCCAGATGACGCCCACTACTTGCTCTATAGGTTACAGTATGCTCGTGAGGATTTTATGTTTTTGAACCTAATTTGGTTTAGCCTCAGGCTTAAGCAGTTACACTTCCCTCATCCCTTACCCCTCATTCATAACCTCTCCCTTCTTTCTACTAGTCTGAGTAGAGTTAATGATTAGCCTGGTTAAGGACCGCATATGAGGGAGAATAGGCGGCGTTCGATTCTCTGATCTTTTGAGTGCTCACTTAGTAAGATCTGTTCAAAGTCAGGCCATTTTTTCCTAAATTTTGATATATCATTTTTCCTTTCAGCTGAGTAGAATTCCATCATGTAAATATACCAAATTTTCGCTGTCAATTCCTCCTAGGATGGGCATTTGGGTTGATTCCAATTCTTGGCTCTTATGAATTGAGCTGCTATAAATATAGTTGTACAAAAGTTTCAGTATCGAGATGTGACATTTTGTGGGTAGATGCCTAGTAGAGAGATAGCTGGGTCCATTGGTAGTTCTATGTCCATTCTGTCTAGGAGTCTCTACACTACTTTCCATAGTGGTTGAATGAGTTTGCAATCCCACCAGCAGTGAATGAGGGTTCCTTTTTCCCCACATCCTCGACAGCAACAATCGTTGTTGGTTTTCTTTATGATTGCCATTATGACGGGGTAATGTGGTATCTCATTGTGGTTTTAATTTGCATTTCTTTAATGCTTAAGGATGCTGAGCACTTTCTTAGATGGGAAAAGGCCATTTGTGTTTCCTCCTCTGTGAATTCTCTGTTGACATTGGTGCCCCATTTTATGATGGGGTTGTTTGAGATTTTATTATGTATGTTTTTGAGTTCTCTGTAAGATTTGGAGATTAGGCCTTTGTCTGAGTTATGGCTGGTAAAAATCATCTTCCACTTTGATGGGGGTCTATTGGCACTGAGTATGCTTTGTTTGTCTATACAGAAGCTTTTGAGCCTGATCAGGTCACAATGGTTAAGTGATTGTTGCATTTCCTGGACTGCTGGACTGTTGCTCAGGAAATATTTCCCTACTCCTATTTCATGTAGAGTTCCTCCTTTTTTTCTTCCAGGGTGTTCAGGGTTACAGGATTTATATTGAGGTCTTTGATCCATTTGGAGTTGATTTTTGTGCATGGTGAAAGGGGTGGGTCTATTTTCACTTTTTTACATGTGTTTATCCAATTCGTCCAGCACCATTTGTTGAAGATGCTCTCTTTGGCCCAGCGTACATTCTTGTCCCCCTTGTCACAGACCAAATAGCTGAAGTTACTTCCATTTAAAGCTGGGTCTTCAATTCTGTTCCATTGATCTGCTTTGTTTTTATGCCAGTACCATGCTGTTTTCGTTACTATGGCTTTAGTAGTATGTTTTGAAGTCAGGCATGGTAATACTTCCTGAGTAGGCTTTTTTTACTTAGAATACTTTTGGCTATCTGAGGATTTTTGCCCTTCCAAATAAATTTAGAGATTATTTTTCCATATCTGTGAAGAAAGAGGTTGGGATTTTTATCGGCATGGCATTGAATCTGTAAATCACTTTTGGCAGGATTAGCATTTTTACTGTATTGATTCTCCCTAAACAGGAGCATGTAATATCTTTCCATCTTCTCATGTCCTCCTCTATTTCCTTCTTGAGTGTTTCAATATTTTCCTAATATAAGTCCTTTACAACCTTGGTTAGTGATATTCCAAGGTATTTGATTTTCTTTGAGGCTATAGAAAATGGAACAGTCTCTCTGATGTCTTTTTCTGTCTGCTTGTCTTCTGCAGATAGAAAAGCTACTGATTTTTGTGTGTTAATTTTGTATCCTGCCATGTTGCTGAAGGCATTAATCACCTTCAAGAGGTTACTGATACTATTCTTTGGGTCTGATATATAAAGGATCATGTAATCTGCAAAGAGGGATAGCTTAATTTCTTCCTTTCCGATTTGTATCCCTTTTATGCCCTTCTCCTGTTGTATCTCTTTGGCTAGAATTTTAAGCACTATGTTAAAGAGCAGTGGTGAGAGTGGACACACTTCTCTTGTTCCTGAATTAAGTGGGAACTCCTTGAGTCATTCCCCATTGAGAATGATTTGTGCTTTAGGAGTTTTGTAAATTGTCTTTATTAAATTGAGGTATAGGCCATGTGGTTTTTCTGTTTGAGCCGATTAATGTGGTGTATTACATTTATCGACTTGCATATGTTGAAGCACCCCTGCATCTCTGGGATGAAGCCAACTTGGTCAGGGTGGATAATATTTCTGATGTAGCATTGTATCCAGTTTTCTAGGACTTTGTTCAGGATTTTTGCATCTAAGCTCATCAGAGATATGGGTGTGTAGTTCTCTTTTTTTTTTTTTGTTGCATCTTTTCCTGATTTGGGAATTAGGGCAATGGTAGCTTCATAGAAGGTGTTTGGAAGCCTTCCTTCTTTTTCTATGCTTCTAACAAGCTTTCAACAGAGTGGTTTCAGCTCTATGATGAAGGCTTCGTAGAAATCAGCTGAGAAACCATCTGGTCCTGGGCTTTTTCTTTTGAGAAGGCTTTTAATTACATCTTTAATCTCTGTGGAAGTGATAGGTTTGTTCAGTGATTTTATCTGCTCTGATTTAAGCTTTGTTAGTTGGTGGGTGTCCAAAAACTTATCCATTTCTTCCAGATTCTCTAATTTTGTGGAGTAGAGGTTTTGGAAGTATGACCTGATGATACTTCCAATGTTTTCGGGATTTGTTGTGATCTCACCCTTGTTCTGATTTTGTTGTTTCTGATTTTGTTTATTTGGGCTTTCTCAGTTCTTTGTTTCATTAGATTGGTCAGGGGTTTGCCAATCTTATTAACTTTTTCCAAGAACCAACTCCCTGATTTATCTATTTTTTAAATTTTTTTTCTTTATTTCCAATTCATTAATCTCAGCTCTGATTTTAATTATTTCCTTTCATGTTGTTGCTCCTCGGGTTAGCTTTTTCCATCTGTTCCAATGATCTTAGGTGGGTTGTTAGATTATTGATTTGAGACCTCCCTGTTTTTGATATGAAGGCATTTAGCGCAATGAACTTCCCCTTGTGTCCCAGAAGTTTTGATAAGATGTGTTATCATCATCATTTATTACTAGGTAATTCTGAATTTCCTGTTGTATTTTTTGGGTGACTGAATCAGTTTTTAGGAGAGAATTGTTCAGGGACCAGTACTTTATGTATTTTCTGGATCCTGTTCCATTGTTAATTTCTACCTTTAATGCATTATGGTCTGATATGATGCAAGGAACTACATCAATCTTCCTGAATTTGTTTAGGGATGATTTATGACCTAGGATGTGATCAATTTTAGAAAAAGTCCCATGCGCTGCTGAGAAGAATGTATATTCTGTGTCTTTGGGGTGGAATATTCTGTAAATATCTGTTATCCCCAGCTGGTCAATGGTGTCATTAAGCTCCATTATGTCCCTCCTGGTCTTCTGTTTGGTTGATCTGTCTAGAGCTGATAGAGGTGTATTAAAATCTCCTACTATGATGGAATTAGAGTCTATTTCTGCTTTATTTTTGAGTAGGGTTTCCTTTATGAACTGTGTTGCACCCGAATTTGGTGCATATATGTTAATGATGGTGATATCTTCCTGCTGGATCCTTCCTTTGATGAGTAAGAAGTGACCTTCCTTATACTTTTTAATTGATTTTGGTGTAAAGTCTATTTTGTCAGAGATTAATGTAGCCACACCTGCTTTCTTTTTACTTCCACATGCCTGATAAACTGTTTTCCATCCTTTTACTCTACGAAGATTGCTGTCTTTAGAGGTAAAGTGCATTTCCTTAAGGCAACAGATGGAAGAATCCATTTTTCTGATCCACCCTGCAAGTCTGTGTCTTTTTATAGGGGAGTTAAATCCATTTATATTCAGAGATATAACTGTGTGGTTTGCTTTAAGCCCTGCCATGCTGAAGGGTTAATGGAGTTTGGAGTCTGTGCTGCTGTTATTACCACACTGACTGTGATTTTTGTCCCTGATGTCCAATACTCTTCTGAGGTAGATTTCTTGTTTCTTCTGTGTGGGATATCTCCTGTAGGATCTTCTGTAATTTTGGCTTTGTGTTCAAATAGTCATAGATCTGGGTTACTTCATGGAACACTTTCAATTCTCCATCTATTTTGAGGGATAGCTTTGCTAGGTACAGTAGTCTAGGTTGAAAGCCATACTTCTTTAGGCCCTGAAAAGCATTATTCCAAGCCCTTCTTGCTTTCATGGTTTCTAATGAAAAGTCTGAGGTAAGTCTGATGGATTTTCCTTTATAAGTTATGGTTTGCTTTTCTCTTGCAGCTTTGAGTATTTTCTCTTTGCTTTCTATATTAGGCATGTTGATTAAAATGTGTCTTGGAGAATTCCTCTTCATGTCCTGTCTGTTTGGAGTTTTCTGGGTCCCTTGAATGTTGAGTGGGCTTTCTCTTGTTAGATAGAGGAATTTTTCTTGAATAATTCTGTTGAAAATATTTCCTATGCCCTTAGCCTGGGATTCTTCTCCCTCTGGGATCTCCATGAATCTAATATTGGGCCTCTTTATGGTATCCCATAGATCCCTCAAATTTTGTTTACTTGATTTCTTGAATTTTTTTGAATCCTATGACATCCTTATTAATTCCTTCTGTCTTGTCCTCAATGTCTGTGTGTCTCTACTCCAGATTGTCGACTCTGGGACTGATTCTAGGGATGTTTTTAACAATCCATTTCCTTATTGTTTTCTGCTATAATTTTGTTTATGGTCTCCAATTCTTTGGTGAAATCCAATTTCCAGTCTATTTTTATTTTTGCTTGGGATTCCTGAAAAATCATTTTTAAGTTTTCTTTAGTCCTCATCAATTTTAATCAATTGATTGTCTAGCTCCTTCTGTTGTTGGTTCTCCTTCAATTCACTTAATGTGTTTCTGAATTCATTCATATTTCTCTCCATTAAATTCAGTTTGGAGTCTATGCTTGAGTTGGTGAGCTTTATCTCATTCATGTCTTTTTTCATTGTTTCCATATCAGCCATTAACTGCCTCATGTTTGCATTGCAGTTGTGGTCAGGAGTCGTATTATTCTCTCTTTGGGATTGTATATTTGTTGTCTCCACTTCCTTATCACTTTCCTGTTCCATATTGGGACTAGAGGCCCTGAGTTGGGGAGTTCCATCTTTAATTTCTGCGGGGTTTTTCGTTGGTTTCTTCCCATGTCCATGTAAGGGAGTGGGACTCAGGCACCCTGGGGAGTGCTATTCAGCTCACTTTGCTTCCAGTGGAATGATCATTGGGTTTGATCTTAGACTGAGGTCTTTCCTGTTAAGGTGGTCTGTTCCCAGAGAGGCTTAGATCTTTACCTGTCTGGATCCTTCTGTATGTGACTGTTTAGTCTTAGAGCCACCACATAGGCCCCTGTCCCCAATTGGTATGCTGCAGTAGAAACAGCCTCACCACCCCAAACTGTAGAGCCCAGTGTTTACCCACCTTACTTTAGCAAAGAAAAGAGAAAAAAATTTAAAAAAAGAAGTCAGGTGCAAGCCTGATATAAAAAAAATACAGTATTTGAGATATTGAAAAAAATAAAAATAAGAAATAAAAGAAAGAGGGAAAGAATAACAGGTGAAAGCCTGTTATAAGAGAAAAAATAAGCCACTTTAAATATATTTAAAAACATAAAATATATATATAGAAAAAGAAAAAAATTTTTAAAAATGAGACTTCAGTGAATGTTCACCAGCCTGCAACAATCAGGTCTGCCACTAGGGACAGGGCCTCTCTCCTCCCCTTGGCTGATTTCATGATGGATCCACCTGCTTCCACACATAGCTCCCTTCCCTCTGAGTGCCTCCAATTTTCTTCCCCCCTCACTTATTTTCAGAGCCCCTCCAATATTCTTTGCACCCCCTCAGGACCCCTTCCCAGATTTTATAAAGGTTTTGACCTGGGAAGAAGCTGACCTCTAATACCCACCTGGACCAACCTGTGCCCTTCTGCCAGTGGCGCCACCTTTGCCCTCCTGGCAGGGCCTCTGCCCTCCAGCACTGGCAGAAGTTCCCAGGTATCTGCCTGAGGCCTCGCCCTGCCCGGCAGCTGCAGTCCGGAGTGGGGTTCCAACCAAGCTAAGTCATTTTGCCCAAGGAGCGCATCTGCCTGTGTATGTGTGGGTGTCTCGGGGAGAAGTGCACCCAAGAATCGGGCGCTGGAGGGAGGGAGCCCTGGGAGGGAAAGGTGCTCAGCCAGCAAGCACTCGGGAAGCGGCTGGGAAGAGACAATGGGCGATGGCTAGAGCTTGGCGTGGGGGAGGGGCGGCTCTACGTTCCTCTTAGGAGCAGAGAGCTGCTGGGGAACCCTGTCTGGGCTGGGACAGGAGCTGGGGAGAGGGTGGGTGGGCTTAGGTTCACAGCCGCTTGGGGTCTGGGGTTTGGATCCCAGCTGGAAAATCAAACCTTTACGGAGAGAGTCCTGGCGATGCTGCTACTCGTTCGCCATCTTGCTCCACCTCCCTCTCAACCACTTTTTAACTCAATCATTTGTATAATTGCCTCCAGTGTTCCCTGTATATATTGCCTGAGAGGTGTTTATTTAAAAATCTTATAAAATATGCTACATCATACTTTAAAAATATTTGTTTTCATTGTGCCATACAATGAAATACATGATTGAGCCAATTAGGAATGTTGTACTTTCTTTTAAACTTGCATGAATTTGATACAGATCCTTCATTTCAAAAAATATTATTTTATTAATCTACTTCCTAGCAGAGAGAGACAGAAAAGAGTCAGACAGAGAATGTGCACACCAGGGCCTCCAGCAGCTGCAAACAAACTCCAGAAGCATGTTGTACATTTGTATCAACATGGACATGGGGGGAATCAGACACAGGTCATTAGGCTTTGCAGGCAAACACCTTAACTGTTCTGTCATCTCTCCAGCCAGATCCTCCTTTTTTTTACTTTGCAAATTAATTTAATTTGGCAATCAAGAAGCTCAGAGACACCTTTGTAGTTCTATTACAAAAAGTTTATTTATTCTTCTAATTAACATACTGTGATGGTTAGGATTTTTTGTCAACTTGATCTTTTTAATTATTTTGAGTGGGTCTCTGAGGAAGTTTATCAGAAAGCAGCCTCTTAGTAGGGGGCAGGATGTAAAGAAGCTCAAAGAAGCTAGAAGTAAACATCTTTTCCTATGTGGGCAGTGGAGGAAGGAAATTCCAGAGTCTCAGGAAGCCATTAAGTCTCAGATAGGGTGGCAGGACCTCCACCCTAAAGGGGAGATTTCTCTCCCTCACCTTCTGCCTGTTTTGCTTGTGTGGGTGGTGATGAATGGGTATTTTTCTCTCTGCTTGGATTTGTGAAAGGGGCCAGCCTCTTTCACTGTTATAGAACTTCCCCTGGATCTAGAGCTTCAATAAATCCTTTACTCCCATAACTATGCCTGGTTTGGAGATTCATCCCAGCCCCATGTGGCTGACTCCAACACATACATACATACATTTCTGTTTTTCCGTGGTTTCTATTTCTTATAGTTAGTTTACCATATTATTATATTTGTCATATTATACAATCCCTCAAAATACTTTTCTTGGAAGACATGAGTAACAAATTATAGCTTAACTAATAACTTCATTACTTCCATTAATATTTTTATGCTCTTTCTTGTATTGACAAGTTTCTTGGGTGTGGAATCAATACTTGATGCATCTTTGTATTATTGCAGTTACAAATAGACTCAATGCAGATTTGTCAAATGGCTCTCTGGCTAGGTGGCTATATCAGACTTTCTGCCTGTCACATGGACAGAAGAATCAATTTTGTTTCCATATTGAATGTTTTGTGAGTAATATAAAGTAGAAAAAACTTAAGACACCAATAACACTTAACAAAGAGTGAAGATATCTAACTTAAAAATAAGTTCCTATTTTCAATTGCTGGCAAAATATTGATGATTTTTAAGGATAACATCAACATCTCTGCCACATGAAAACCTTTGAGAGAATGTTATATTTGTAACTAGAAATGTCTCTTCCCATACTGAATTGTTGAATAGGTATTTGTAATGTTGCCAGGTTTCATTTTGCTTGATTTATCTGACACTGTAAGTTAAACTAGAATATCTCGCTTTATCTCATAGTTCATTCAAGAATACCATACAATTTTCACTCTAGCTCCTTCCTCTTTAACCTACTTTTATCACACATTTCACATTCTAATAATGTTCTCTTTTGGAAACAACATATATCCTTATTGAGAATAAGTTAGAAGAGTCAAATCACTCTAAAAGAATACATACCAAATGATCAATTTTACAAGTGCATCTACTAAATATTAAGAAATTCAGAAGGACACAACTTTAAAGCAATACTTTAGGCTACATACTCCCTGTGATAGTTTGAATGTATGTTCCCCCATAGACTCAATTATTTTATTAAAGCTTGTGACTTGGATCTTCAGCTGCCTGGCTGAAGGAGGTGTCACTGGGAGGTCCATCACTAACGTTATGTTTGGGGGCAGATGTGAATTCCAGCCCAGAGTTATGCAGAGCAGTCTGAGCTTTGTCTTGGTCCCTGCTGTTTGCTGCTGGTTTGTTCTTGTTGCTTTTGGTGTTTGCTATCTGGTTTCTCTCTGCTTGGATGTATGGCAGCAGCTCCTTCCATCACTAATGGAACTTCCCCCTGAATCTGTAAGATTGAAATAAATTACTTCTTCCTACAAACAGTGCCTCATTTGGGTGTTTGTCCAAGCAATGTGAAGCTGTCTATAACACTCCTCAAATACTTTGCAGCAATTTACATTATGTATAATGTGAATAAGGGCAAGGTTAAAACTGTGGTATGAGATAATCTAATCTCTTCAGATAGATTTTGTGTTTGAAAGAAAGAAAATTCTTATTCACTGCAGGGGGAATGTAAATTAGCCCATGCACTATGGGAATAAATATAAAGCTACCTGTAAGAACAAAAAGAATAGGTCATATGACCCAGCTATAACACTTCTGGGTATATTCCTAAAGAACCCTTAAGTCAACAGACCACAATGATATTTAACACATAGAAATAATGCTAGCCACAATAACCAAAATGAGAAATTAGCATAGATGTCATCAATGAATGATAAAGACAATGTATATAAACACGGTAAAGTTTAATTCAGCCATGAAAAGAATTAAATTATGCTGTTTGCTTTGTAGTTTATCATATTAAACAGAATGAACCAAACCCAAAAAAACAAATGTTATATGTTATATTTATTGAAGTTATATTTGAATATATACATAAATCATATATATGAAAGACATGAAAGTAGAAAAGAGACTGTAAATTGAAGGTGGATAGCTGAGGGGGAATGTGTGGGTGGTGAATATGGACAAAGTATATGATAAACCAATTACTATGGACAATGAATGCATATCAATTTATAAAAGAAAGGTTTTCATATAAACACACCTAAGCAGTATAGAAAATGGATAGTTTTTATCACAAAAAAACAGAACTCAGATTTAACATGTTTGAACATTCTGAAAGAAATTTCCAATAAACATAAATGCTGTTTGTAGTCATGGCAAAAGAGCAAAAAACCAGTGCAAAGAATAAGAGAAAAATAAAAAGAAGGGCTGAAGACAAGAAGAGCATGACATGTTTTAGGAAATAACTCTGGATTAAGACATACAGCACACATAGCAGGTGATGATTCACATCTGGCCATTGGGGAAAAGAATGTCTCCCTAAGGTTAGAAGTGATGGTATTCTTTACCTATACTAAATCTCTGTTTTCGCTTGCCTGACATATAAAAATCAAGGGTATTTTCAGTCATTCTTTTTATTTTGAGTTTCCCATCATGTCCTAACAAATATATTGCAGGTAATTTAAAGAAAATTTCTAGGTAAATTAATTGCTCCCAGATGTGACTATCTTTTAGGGCCAGAGACCAGAGAAAAACTGAGGAGCAATGGGAACAGATCAAAATAACACATTACTGCTTGAGAGATTCAATATCATTTGTTGGCAGAAGTATTAAAACTTGCCAGCAATCAGACTTTGCATTTGGCCTTTAAAAATGCACTGAAATTCAAGCCAAAATGTTGGGGTACAGTTTATAAAACCATCTGACTCTGAAGCTCTTCAGAAGTAACCTTTTCTCTCAGTTTCCAGTCAGAAAGATAGCACAGATAATGTTCTCGATTTGGATGGGGGGATTATTTCACTACTGTACCACATCTTTCAATTTTTGTAAATTAACTATATGGATGTTAGGCAAATGCATTGTCAAATTTGGAAAAAGATATCCTCATATGAATATACTCACTTCTTACTCCATTATGATTTGCAGGTGCTCAGGAAGAACCCCTGCCATTATCTCAAGATTATGTGTGTTAGTCCAGTATAATTACCCTTAAAATCTCTTTCTGACTCTAAGTACCAGGGATTCGTTTAAGTAGACATCTGTAGGGAGGGTTCTTAGTGGGCAAACAGAATATCTGTGTCTAGGGGTACTTTCATTATACCTATTTAACACTCCTTACTCTACTGCCAAAGTCTGCTTCCACCTCTCATGATACCACAGAGAGATGATTTTTTAACTCATAAGTGAATGTCTCAGGTGTATATTGCCATCCACAAGGACTATGAAAATAACTTGAAAGTTATCACACTGGTAGGCATTCAATGCATATTAAATAAATACTAACATCATGATGATGTCCAGTTAGAGTCAAGAGAATATAAATTCTGTTTGCTTAAGAATTTAGAACTGGATAGAGATAGAACTACCAATGGACCCAGCTATCCCTCTACTAGGCATCTATCCAAAAGATGTCACATCTCGATGCAGAAACATTTGTACAACTATATTTATAGCAGCTCAATTCATAATAGCCAAGAATTGGAATCAACCCAAATGCCCTTCCATGGAGGAATGGACACCTAAACGATGGATGAAAGGAAAAATGACATGTTGAAATTTAGGAAAAAATGGTCTGACTTCGAGTAGATCTGACTAAGCGAACACTCAAAAGAACAGAGAATCGAACATCGCATATTCTCCCTCATATGTGGTCCTTAACCAGGATAACCGTAAACTCTACCCAGACTAGTAGAAAGAAGTGAGAGGTTACGAATGAGGGGTAAGGGATGGGAGGGAGGGGAATGGCTTAAGCATGAGGCTAGACCAAATTAGGTTCAAAAACATAAAATCTTCACGAACATACTGTAACATATTGAAAAAGTAGTGAGCGTCGACTGGCAAGAGGGGCCATGAGTGGTAGGGGAGAGAGTCTAAGCCTGTGAATAATTAGATCAGCCTGAAAACCCCTGGTTCCAACCACCGGTTCCTTCCCTCACTGAGCTGTTGACCAAAGCCACTCATGAGATTCCAACAAGACAGAATTCTGTCAAAGCTCTTGAGTGCCCTCCCCAGGCCTGAGGCAAAACCCTGTTGCTGAATAAACCACAGAATGCCATTGATCAGCATCGAGAGATCCTTCAATGTCCAGAACAGTATCCAGGCCCCAGAAAGCAGTTAGTGTAGTGCTGGAAGGCACTGCACAGGCTCCCAGGGGAAACTGATCAACGACAGCTGGAGTAAACAGAGACCACTGACATGAAACACAATCTGCGGCCATGAGTAGGCTGATCACACCTCCTACTGGGAGAGCACAGCGAACCAAGAAAGGAGCACTTGTGCAATGGATGAGCCTGGGCCTGGGGGAGACAATCAGTAGCTTTCAAATTCGGCCAAATTTTCCATTTAGTGAGGGGGAGCCCTTGTCTGGAACTTGGAATTCAGGGCAATAGGCACCAGATCCCGTACTCTTGGGCTCCCAAGACAAGATGCACTCTGGGAGCAATTGACGGGGTGGCTACTAAAAATAGAATCTAGGTAATCCAGAATTGTGTATATTTGTTAACCTACACTGATCTCACTCTCTGATGGAGATTGTGTTTGCATTTTTCAGGATGCAGCGAGAGAGCTGGGGCCCATCTAACCCTACCAACCAACCGTAGACCAATAGCTGAGATCCTGGCAAGAGAGGAGTCACCACAGTCATATTGTGGAGGATCCATATGGAACCCCGCAGAGAATGACGGGATGAACAAGGGTCCCACAGCCACAGCCATTCAATCAACACAGGTTAAGCCAGTGAGACAGAAACCAACGATTTTCGACACAAAGACCCCTAAACTCACAACATTAAAGCTGCTTTAATACTCATCCATCACGACTCAGGGAACTGAGCAGAAGAGGGGGCAGCTAGATTGTGAGAGCCGTGGTGGGGGAGACTATCCAGAGGCATGGCACCCCTCAGTAACAACATACTAGGGCCAGGAGAACCTGGCCAAATACTAGGCTATCCATGGTCCCCTGTCACAAGGACTGATCCATATGACCCATGGAGGAGGATATCCAGCTGATTGGGGATAGGGGAGGGAGGGCATCAGGAAATTGGGGATAACAACTCATTGTTGGCCCACTAAATAATGTAACTCATTATGGACAATAAAAAAAGAATTTAGAACTGGATGAAGAGCTATATATTTTACAAAATCCATACCTATTTCTTATCAAAGTCATTCAACAATTTAAATCAAAAGCCCAGCAGTGGAACATAGAATCACCAGGAAGCACTTGACCACAAATGCAATCTGACACTATATCCTTTGACATTACCACTGTGTATGAAGGTCACTTTTTTTTCTACTTCAAGTGACATTGAAAGTGACTTGTGTTTGTACTAAACTTATTTTTTATATGAAAACAATTTTATTAACTTATGTCGAACTGTAGCCATATTTCTTCTTTTCTATCTCTATCATATCTCCTAGTTTTGTCTCAAAATAGTTAATAAGAGTTAGAAAATGCCTTGTATTATAACGAGCTTAAGTATATTATCTGCCATCCTCATTCTTCAAGCTTCAGTATCTAAGAGGTACTTGGGAAATGTTATTCCCATTTTAAAGATGGAATATACAAGTCTAAAATTAACTGGTGGTGGTTTTGTGACATTTGAGACGAGTGTCAAATTTTAAATACATGAATGGGAATATTTTAGTAGATTTTACAAACCATGAGAAAAGTGTGAAAAGTTTATTATTACTCTGGGTGAATATTTATTCCACTGAGCAGTTTAAAACCTGTATTTTATATGAAAGTGAGAAACAATTCTCAGCAAGGAAGGGCTAATGTGTTATGGCAAACTGAGTCACACAGAGGCAGCACCAGAGATAGAGTGAAGAATCCGAAAATTTATTCATGTCAACATGGACTCAGAGAAATAACTTCCAATTGCCTAAGTCCTGAGCTCTGATAGCTCAGAGTCTTTATAGACAGTATGGCAGGTGGTTTGACATCATCTTGATTTTTTTACACTATTGGTGGGTTGCAAGTTTCTAAAGTTACATAATTTTGGAGCACAAGCCAAAAAAATCATTAACAATAAGTAGTGATAAGAAAGTACAAATGTAGAGGAAAAAAATGTTTGTTTAGGGTTTTTTTTTCTCATGCTCTAGTTTAAGATGTTTGACTGACTCAGGACAGGACATGGTGACATAGGGTACATTTGTGTCAAGGCCTGATAAGAGTAGGGCTTTATAATTTTGGCTTATACTCTAAGGGTGTGCAAAAGCTGCTCAGCACAGAATGGGGAGAGAGGCTTGGGTTTGATTAAATTTCCACCACAATTGT
>PVHP010039251.1:0-16192 GCA_004024765.1 Zapus hudsonius | reverse complement strand
AGGTAGGCGGTGAAGGATCTGATTTGGTGTTTGATCTAGAGGATGGATCATCGAGTCCACCCATACCTGGGTGGGGCTGCGATCTGCAGGGTGCATTACAGATCAATGTCAGGCAAGAGTTCTAATCCAAGTTGGGAGTGTTCCTTCTTGTATCATGAGAAATCAGGTGTTGGGCATCTTCTGATCTCATCTGGCCCTCGATCCCTAGCTGAGACATGCCTAGCTTTTGCTATTCTGTCTCAATGGGATGATAGAAAGGAGTGAAGAAGGAATCTAACATTTATTATATTCTGCTCCCTTAATGATCTTCCACAAGACTTCAGGATTCTCTGTTCGTGTACCCTTTTACCAAAGTCGCCACTTACAATGGAATCATCGCCATTTAAGGCTCATACCAGCATTACCCTGTCCCCTGCCCCATGCTCATCCTTCTGCACTCTGTGAGCCCCATTGAGATAGTCTAGTTCACTTGGATAGTGAGAGAGTAGGGTATAACTTTTGCAGAGGACAGCCTGGCAGGCTATCAACCACTGCACGTGTGTGTGTGTGTGTGTGTGTGTGTGTGTGTGTGTGTGTGTGTACCTTGGAACTTGACCCTCCCATTTCTGGAAATATGCATTAAGAAAATGATTAGAGAAGTGTTCGAAAGGAGCAGAGCAAGGCTGGTCCATATATATACACCCATATATAAATATACATATATATGTATGCATATGTATTGTCATGGTTTGATCCAGGTGTCCCCCACAAACAATTGAATGTGTTCTGATAGATCGATCCTCAGCTGATGGCAGTTTGGGTTTTACAACCTCGATGAAGCTGTGTTGTTGGGGACAGGCTTATGGGGTTATAAGCCAGCTTCCCCTTGCCAGAGTTTGGCACACCTTCCTGCCGCTGTTTGCAGTGCTGTGGCGGAGGTGATGTCCAGCCCTCTGCTCATGCCATCGTTTTCCCTGCCAGAATGGAGTCTCCCCTCGAGTCCGTAAGCCAAATAAACCCATTCCTCTACAAGCCGCTTTTATTTGGGTTCTTTCTGCGCAGCAACTAGAAAGCTGACCGCAACATGTATGAAGCATCCATACAGGTCATGTGAACACCCTAAGATGCATCAACATTTACCTGGAATTAAAAACACAATAATGGGCTGGAGAGATGGTTTAGCAATTAAGACACTTGCCTGCAAAGCCCAAGGAGCCAGGTTCAATTCCCCAGTACCCACATAAAGCTTAGGCCCTTGAGCCAAGGTACACATGAAGAGAACTTGATTGTCGGTATGAAGAAACTTCCATGAATAAGCACTGAAACTGGATACCTCTGTCTCCTACATGAGTCATATTGGTTAGTCACATGTGAACACTCTAAGATGCATCAACATTTACCTGGGATTAAAAACACAATACTGAGCTGGAGAGATGGTTTAGAGATTAAGACACTTGCCTGCAAAGCCTAAGGAGCCAGGTTCAATTCCCCAGTAGCCATATAAAGCCATATTCACAAAGTGGCATGTGCATCTGGAATTTGTCTGCAGTGGCTAGAGACCCTGACAGGTTCTCTCTCTCTCTCTCTCTCTCTCTCTCTCTCTCTCTCTCTCTCTCTCTCTCTCTCTCTCGTTGCAAATAGATAAATATTTTTAAAACACAATAACAAAGATGAACTATCACATGTGTAGCATTCTTTAAAAATAAGCTAAATTTCATTTAATGCAAAAATCTGATATAAAGCTAGAAGTTAAAATATTTTTTCAAATAAAAACACTATTTTTTTCAACTGTACTGCTAAATATGGTTGTCTTTATTTTCTTTTTTCTTTGCCCAGCCCTTCTTAAACAAAAAAATAAAGCAATGGGACTGAAAATAACAACCCATTAAAAACAGCAATAAGTTATGAAAATCATAAAGCTTTTTTAAAAATAATTAAGGGTAGTTAAATTATTCAAAGAACACAAAGTCCAAACAGCTGGGGGTAAGGTCTCCAGAAAGGCTTCCCAGGGTAAAGGAGAGGATCAGAGGGAAACCTCAAGAGTTTGAAAGACAAAGGACACATGGGACATCAAAGTGCAGGCTAGAAATTTCACTTAAAAGAAAATAACATTTCTGAAAATATAAGAGCAATAATAGGGCTGGAGAGTTGGCTCAGCGGTTAAGGCACTTGCCTCCAGTGCCTAAGGCTCCGGGTTCAATTCCCCAGGACCCACATAAACCAGACCCACAAGGTGGTGGCCCTGGTTCTATAGATCTCATTGCACTCATGTCCTTTTAAAGGCCAGAAGTTTTGTTCCAAAAGCATAAACTGGAGAGCAAGTCATTCTAGCCCACTGCCAAAATGTGCCCTCAGGGACTCGATAGCTATCTCATCTATTGCTGTGTAACAAATCACCCCTGGGCTTAGTGACTCAAAATATCAGTATAGTGTCCATGGGTCAGGAATTCAGGAACACCTTTGCTGGGCAATTCTGCCATAATGTCTCACCATCCAATATTAGCAAAGTTCATCTGAAGTCTTGATCAGAGGTAGATTGTTCTGGTTTGAAAATAAAATATCCCCAATAAATTCATGCTTTGTCCCTAGTTGGAGGTACTATTTGATAAGGTTGTGGAACCTTCAGGAAGTAGAGTTTGCAGAGAAAGTGGGTCACTGAGGGTCATCCTTAAGGTTTTATAGACCAGCCTCACTTCCTATTCATCCTCTGAAGGGACAATGATGAAGAAATTTCTTTGTCTTAGAAAGCAACTGCCTAGGAAAGTGTTGTTATCAAGACCTTCCTGGAAGGCATAGAGAGGCTGTACAACTATGGCCAGGTTTCATTCTGACATGAGAGCAGAACTTACCAGCATTGTCCACATAGTACTGGCTTCATAAGCATGAAAAATGCAAGGTGAGAAGGATACATGGAGTATTGCACCATGGCTCCAGAGAGCCACTGAGACCAGGTAATGTATGACAGGGTCAGAACTTGAGAGGCCACTGCATGAGGATGGTGAACATGAACCCTATGCTGCAGTGAAGACCCCAGGATGCTGGAGATGCCAGGACCATGGAACATCTGTGAAGAAAAGCTATGTCCTTGGGGTAGATCCTACCTAAGAAACAGACTATGTGTGCTATAGGCAGCAGAGCTAGAGGAGCAGAGATGCCCAAGTGTCGTGTGTGTGTGTGTGTGTGTGTGTGTGTGTGTGTGTGTGTTTTGAAGGCCAGTGATTCCATCATGAGTCCCAGACACTGGACATGGAGCTACAGGATTTGGTATTTGCCCTTCTGGGTTATAGTTTTGCTTTGGTCCAATCTTTCTGTGCTATGCCCTATTCCTTCCTTTTGGGATGGGAATGTTTAGTATATGCCATTATATGTTGGAAGTATGTATTTGTTTTTTTTTTACTTTAAAAGGATCACAGTTAAGAGATTACCTTGAGTCTTGGAAGAGACCTCCTTATCTTCTGCATCCTGCTTGCCAATGTGACCAGCTCAACCTCCTGCTCCTGCCACCATGCCTTCCATGCTGCGATGAAATGTGTCCTCCAGGACTGTCAGTGAAAACAAACCTCCTCCTTAAGTTGCTCCTGGTCATGTATGTGTTCAAGACAATAAGAAATTAACCAGTATATACAGTACTCACTTTGAGGGGTTCGTTCACATGTTTGCCAGCTGATGTTAGAGACCTCAGCTTCTCTCCAAGTGGGCCTCCCCATAAAGCTGCTTTAGTATCCCAGTTACATGGTGACTGGCTCCTTTCAAAGGGAATGACCCAAGTGAAGCCATAGGTTTGATAGTCTCAGAAAGGAAACATCTTCACCTTTGCAGTATTGGGCTATTCATGCATCGTCAGTTCTGATTCAGTGTGGGAATTTCACAGGCAGCATGGATGCCTAGAGGTCATCTTTGAGGATAGCTAACACAAAGGAAAGCATTGTGTAAATCTCAAGTGCTCTATGAGTGAAGCACTTAAGATAGAAATGGGGAGGGGGCATTCTGCATTCTAGTAGAGTTAAAAGTAGTGTTTGCAGCAGCCTTTATCTAATTTGGCTAAAGTGAAGTAATTATGAGTAGAGAGAGGAAGTCTAGAAAATACACACCAGCACTATAGACCATCTTGCATATCTGAAAAGAGAATGCCAAACTTCCTCATAGATAAATGGGATCACATGTGCTTTTTTGGTAAAAGACTGACATAATCATTAAAGGTAAAAATTTGAAGAGCTTCTTGAGACCAACCTGCCCTCAATAACTATTATATTTATGGAGTGTGCTCCTTGGCAGGATGAGCCTATACAAATACCCTCGCTTTACAGAAGACACATGTGGTCAGCATTGTGCATTGGAAGGGCAATCCTAAAACAGGGTGAAACCAGATCTGAGGAGGAGTGAATGTCCAGAATGTCATTGAATCGCTTTGGAGGAATGGGAACCCTATAAGTATGGTGTTGGTAGTAGAATTGCAAAAGATATGATGTGGAGAATCCTCAAATAATTCTAGTAACTGTGATAAATTTCTAGTCCCAATTGAGTCATATTTCTCTTTACTATCATGGAAGAATGGCTTGCTTAATACACGTGGTACGATTTGCAATATCCTTCCTCCTACCCACACTATCTATCTTTCCTAACTCCCAGCTCATTAATACTACTTTCTTCAGTCCCTTTTTCAAAACTCACTTACCTTTATGAGCCCCCTCTGACTACTCAGCTGAAGAAATCCCTTCTCACTCTACATGGATGGAGACAGTTGCTCCATCTTATATCACTCCCTTGAATATTGTGCTTGACTTTCTTAACTCACTTCTTGGGACTATAGTATCACTTCCTTAAGTGTGGATTCTGAAAGCTCCATCCCAACCTAGGGAACGCAAGGTGGTCCTTAGCATCAAGCAAGGAAGGACTGCAGGAACAAGGTGAGGAACCCAGAAATCCTAGGCTTGGCATTCAGTCTGTATCTGGCAGGCAGAGCCTCAGACCCTCAAATAGGAGGCTTATGAAGGCAAGATGACTTCTAGCTAGATCCTGCTCGCTGCTGAGGTGAGCCTGTAAACAGAAGGGTTTTAAAACCTGTGGCCTAACAGAGTCACAAAAGACCCTGACTGATATTAAAGAGTACCTTCAGGATCAGTCTTATATTTATATAATACTGTATTGTTAAACAATGAATAGGATCTGCGATTAAGTTTTCAATTTGATTTTTTTTTTTTTACTATTAAGGAAGATGTAAAACTATCTGCATTTTTTATTGTCCATAATGAGTTACATTTTTTAGTGGGCCAACAATGAGTTGTTATCCCCAATTCCTCATTGCCCCCCTCCCCATCCCCAGTCAGCTGGATATCCTTATTGGAAGGGTGAGTTCATTTAGAGGATCTCTGCTTCCAAGTGGCCGCTCCTTTTTCAGACCACACAGGGTTTCTATTCTTGGAGTGTTACTACCCTCTAGTGGAAATATAAATAAATGCTGCAACAAAAACAAACTGAAACTACCAGAATGAATGATACCTAAATCTCTGCATGACAACATTTCATACAGTGAGAGCAGTGTTTGTGTCACCTCTTCTCCTGTAATGACTTCTGGGTCCCAACAAATGAGGTGAAGGTGACCCATCTCATGGTAGACAAGCGGCTCTCTCTTCTTTGTTCTCCCCCAGTATTCTCCTCCATACCACACACACAGGGCCCTACCCACCTCGCATGGGCACCGTTTTGTTTATTCCTATTTTTATTTATGAATTTTACTGTATGAATGAATTGTGTAGTGTCATATTTTATTCGGGTTATTCTCTTATATCCCCCCTTCCCCACCCCCATTCCTCTGACGGCCCTTCTCAGTGGGGTTATTGGTATTCACCATGGGGTCTGTGGGAGGGTGGAGGGGGGCAAAGCCTCAGAGTACTCCTTCCCCCCGTGGCTCTTACATTCTTTCTGCCCCCTCTTCACCAATGTTCCCTAAGCATTGGCAGGTGTGCTATAAGCCTAGTGTTGAGCTCTCTGCAACCTCTAGATTTCTACCTTGATGAGTTGAGTGTCCTCAGTGTCTATCACCATCTCCCTGGTGCTGGTTGACAGGCTAGCAGTGAGAGCAGTACTCGTGATTAAATCACTACTTCCTCTGTAATGTCTCCTGGGAATGTCTCCAGGCAGATGGGATAGATCATTTCTTTTCTTATCCTATTAATACACCTTGGTGGTGCTTGTTTTTGCTGCCATCTGTTAAAAAAAAAATTCTTCAACCAAGAAACCAAAAGTGAAAGCAGAATAGATTAAAGGAGATGATTTTATCCCTTTGAGCATTTTTGCTCTCACTCTTGGTTGCATAATCTGATTTTCACAGATTACATCGAGTACCGGGAAGATCCAAGATCTATCAGAACAAGAAAAGAAAACAGACTGCCTAGCAAGAGATAAGCCATCCCAATCACATCCGCCAGGTCCCAAGAGTCAACACAGGGGAAGAGGTGGATTAAACACGAGTGCTGCTCTCGCTGAGAGCCTGAAGACCTTCTCCAGGGAGAAGGCAGTAGGCATTGAGGAGACTCAAGACTCATCAAATCAAAAAAATCAAAGGATGCAGAGAGCCCAACACTAAAATGGACTTATAACCCACCCTCCAACACTCAGGGAACATTTCTAAAGAGGAGGTGGGAAAATTGTAAGAGCCACAGGATGAAAAGAAGCATCCCAAGGCAATTATACACACATCCATACACACAAACACACATACAAACACACACACAACACAACACAGATATACACAGTGATTGGTGCATTCATGACCCCATGGTGAATACCAATAACCCCACTAAGGTGGGCCCTCTGTGGAATGGGGCATGGGAAAGGGGGCATAAGAGTATAAACCATTGGGAATGTAACCAATATGTTCACAATCAACTTTTTTTAAGTCCCATTTTATGCTGGGCTGTCAACATCCTCTTGTTCTCAGCATACTGCTGAGTTTAAAGGATTCCCCAGTCGTCTGCAAAAAGAAGCTTCACTGATCAGTGTGATATTCTTTCCACCACCTCCTCCACAGTGTTCCCTAAGCCATGGCAGGTTTGGTAAAGATGTCTCAGCCTGGGCAGGACATCAACTGTCACAAATCTCATCAGAGATTGGTTACCCCATGTCATAGTCAACCACACCACTGGGATGAACCTCCATACCAGGCACAGTTACAGGAGGAAGGGATTTATTGAAGTTACAGATCCAGGGGAAGTCCCACAATATCAAAGGAGGCTGGCCCACTTTCACGGGTCCAAGGAGAGAGAGAAAGAGAGCGAGAGAGAAGCCATCAAAACACACACACACACAAACACACACACACACACACACACACACACACACCCCTGCACACAGGCAGTTCCAGTTTGATTTCTCAGTGTCCTGTGACTGCAGCGTGTCTTCAGTAACAGGTTCTTGTGAGAAACCAAGAGCATTAGCAATAGTCTGTATTGTTTTGGAAGCCTCGTGGGCCTCCCTGACCAATAACACAGAGATGTTTCCCACCCCTGGCCCTGGGATTTTCCTGTAACAACCTATGGCTGCTGGGCACAGCATTCTCCACTCCCACAGGGTACCTCTACCCTTCCTTTTCCTCTTTTTATTTTAACTGTACTTTTTAGTTAGCTAACAAAGAAATACGTTTCCATATGGCTTATTCATAATTCTCAATTTTGTGTGATCCTTCCCTACCCACTCCTCCTTCCATCTCCCTCCCCTGATCCCACTTAGGCCTTTCGAGTATTCCATCTCTCTGTTTACACCTTTACCAGCCCTTCCCTGAAGTCCACCCCCTTGCTCTCCCATCGAAACCCCTTTCTAGCTTCCTGGCCTTTATTACTGACTCTTATTCTGACTTACATACAAATCTAAAAATCCAGGCCTAGGATACACATGTAAGAAAGAACCTATGGAGTTTGTCTTTCTGAGCCTAGGTTAGCTCACTTAGTATATTTTTCTTTTCTTTTCTTTTTTTGTCCTTGAGGTAGGGCCTCACTCTCACTCCAGCTGACCTGGAACTCACTCTGTAGCCCCAGGATAGCCTCAAACTCACAGCAACCCTCCTACCTCAGCCTCCGAAGTCTGGGATTAAAGGCACGCACTACTATGCCTGGTTTTACACTCAGTATATTTTTCAAATCCATCTATTTTCCTGTGAATTTCATAATGTAATGTTTCTTTATGATTGACTAAAACTCATTGTGTATATGTACCACATCTTCATTTTTATAATGGTTGCATCAGTTTATACATCCACCAGGGTTTCTTTTTTTTAATATATATTTATTGTCCATAATGAGTTACATCATTTAATGGGCAAACGATGAGTTGTTATCCTCAGTTCCCCAATACCCCTCTTCCCCATCCCCAATCGGCTGGATATCCTCCTTCGTGGGTCGTCTGGATCAGTCCTTGTGGCACGGGACCATGGATAGCCTAGTATTCAGCCCGGTTCTCCTGGCCCAAGTGTGTTGTTACTGAGGGGTGCCATGCCTCTGGATAGTCTCCCCCACCACGGCTCTCACAATCTTTCTTCCCCCTCCTCCACCACCAGGGTTTCTCTTTCCCCACTCCCTTGCCAGCACCTTAAGTTTTTAAAATTCATGAATCTAAACCTATCTTTTAAAAGTGGAGATAAAAATAAAGGGTGCCAGTGAATACATTCAGAGGGAATGATTGAAATATAGTAATTACTTAAAAAACTGTCACAGAGAGTAAGCAATTCTGGCAAACATCATCCCAGGGTATTAAAATCACTTAGAAAAATTGGGGCACAAAGGAATATTTATATATTCTGAAAGTATTGCCTCACAGAATATATATTAATTACAAAGAAAAAATATAACTTTCCAATGAATCTGTCAGCACCTTAACTAAGTAAAAACGGGCCCCACTGGACAGCAGGTGCCTCAGAGTAGGACATACTAAGAGGTACAAAGCTCCACTTCTGTGGTGATCTGTCTCAAGCTGCATAACTGGGGTCTATGTAAGTCCTGGATACTAACAGGACTGTTAAGTCCTGGGTACTTACACAACTCACAAAGCCATGCCCACACTTGTGTGTGTACTATTGTCCTCTGACATGTTTTTCTCACCCTCTCTTAAAGTCTGTACTTAAGTCCATATTAAAATCTTTTCTTAATAAACCCCAACTTTACTTCAAAAAAACAACAAAATTAAATTTAAAAAGTAAAAGAGTACTATACTGAATATAATATTAAAAATAGAATTATAACCCACCACGACTCAGGGAACTGAGCAGAAGAGGGGGTGGAAAGATTGTGAGAGCCTTGGTGGAGGAGAATACCTAGAGTCACGGACCCCCTCAGTAACAACATACTAGGGCTGGCAGAACCGAGCTAACTACTAGGCTATCCATGATCCCCTGCCCCAAGGACTGATCCAGACTGCCCACGGAGGAGGATATCCAGCTGAGTGGAGATGGGGACATTGGGGATAACAACTCATTGTTTGGCATTAAATAATATAACTCATTATGGACAATAATGAAAAAATAGAATTATAGACTGGAGAGATTGCTAAGTGGTTAAGGTGCTTGCCTACAAAGACTGACAACTCAGGATAGATTCCCCACTACCCATGTAAAGCCAGATGCACAAAGTGGCACATGTGTCTGGAGTTTGTTTGCAGTGGCTAGTGGCCCTGGCATGCCTATTCTCTCTCTCTCTCTCTCTCTCTCTCTCTCTCTCTCTCTCTCTCTCTCTCTCTCTCTCTCTCTCTCTCTCTCTCTCTCTCTCAAATCAACATCCCTAGCCATCAGGGAAATGTAAATTGAAACCCCTCAGATACCATCTTTCCCAATCAGAATGATGATCATCAAGAAACAGACAACAATGCAATTGAGGATTCAGGGAATGAGGAACTCTTAGTCACTGCTAGTGAGACTGCTAACTAATATAGACATTATGAAAATCAGTATGGAATGGTGGTATCTCAAAAGAAATCAAAAACAGACTTCTGTAGAAGCTAGCTATACTGCTCCTGGGCATGTACTCTCAGGACTCCAAGCTCTATGGTAGAGAGACTTGCCTATCCATGCTTACTATGGCTCTGTTGATAATAACTAAGAGTTGAGATCAGGCCCATTGACAAATGAATGAATTATGTAAATGTGATACGTATGCCATGGAATTCTATCCAGCAGTATGGAAAAATGAAATTGTGAAATTGGCAGGAAAATGGATGGATCTGAAAAGAATTATGTTAAGTGAAATGACCCATGCTTAGAAAGACCAAAACTATATGTTCTTTCAGATATGCAGGTCTATAAATATGTGTGTGTATGTACATACATGCCTATGTATGTATGTATGTATATATATGTATGTATGTATAAGGGGACAATTCTATCATAAAGATAAGATGGTAACTGAGAGCATGTATAAAGAGATAAGGAGAGCCACTCGGGCTTACCCTCTCCTACCGCCATGTCAGGAACTGGTAGCCATTATATCTGGAAGTTCAAAATTAGTCTCACCGGGAGGAACGAGGGACCCACAGCCACAGACATTCAATCTACACAGGATAAGCCAGTGAGACAGAAACCAACGATCTTCAACACAAAGACCCCTAAACTCACAATCTTAAAGCAGCCTTAATACTCATCCACCCCCACTCAGGGAACTATGCGGAAGAGGGGGCAGAAAGATTGTAAGAGCCTGTGGTGGGGGAGACTATCCAGAGGCATGGCACCCTACAGCAACAACACACTTGAGCCAGGAGGTCCGGGCTGAGTACTAGGCTATCCAGGGCCCCCTGCCACAAGGACTGATCCAGATGGTACATGGAGGAGGATATCCATCTGATTGGGGATGGGGAGGGGGGCATTGGATAATTGGGGATAACAACTCATTGTTTGCCCACTGAATAATGTAACACATTATGGACAATAAATATATATTTAAAATCAAAAAAATATTAGTCTCACAACTATCCTTAGTGAGTGGCAAGTTTCCAGAAAACTGGAATCAAAACAGATACAGAGATATAAGCCCATATGATTACAGCCATGTTGAACTGCAGAAAACAGAAAACACCACATTGTGGTTACATTGATGCCAGCTTAGTTGACGTTGAAGAGGCACAAAGGAGTTATGTTTAACACAGGGTCCACTTCCTAATACAGGCCACTGCTTCTGGCTCATGGTGTGGCAGCCGAGATGCTGTTTAAAGAAACAGGATTCAATGTGAAGCTCTCCTCTGAAGATGTGAAATCATACTATACAGTATATCTATCTACTACAATTAGAAAATACCAATAATAGTGGTGAGACCAGAAGAATATCACACTTTCATTCTACTACCTGACCAGATTTTGGACTCCCCACATCACCAGCTTCTTTCTCAATTTCTTATTTAAAGTGAGAGAATCTGGCTCCTTGAACCCTGACCACCATCCTGAAGCGATCCACTGCAGTGCCGGCACTGGTGCTCTGGCACCACCTGTCTTGTGCTGGTGGGAAAAGGAGATGATATGAATATGAACAGGTGTCTCTGAATATGAAAGATACTTGAGTGGGACTTACTCAGGCACCAGATCAACTCAGGTTCTCATGTAGCCATAATAGAAGGAGCAACAGCTGATTTTTTTTAAATCCAAGCATTAAATAACCCAGGTATATAAATCCCAATACAATAATATTAGAAACATGAAACACCAAAGTGAAATAACCCCCAAAACTGATTAATCCCATAATAATAACCTCCAGTGAGAGTAAATTAGATGAAATCCCAAAGAATTCAAAAGAATGATTATAAATATATTTAAGCAAACATTTTTAACCACTGAGCAATCTCTGATCTCTCCAGCCTAATTGTAAGTATATTCAAAGAAATCAAATAAGAAAAAAAATTACTGAATGAGTAAAATTGCTACTGCTAGACAGCTCATTGAGAGAACTTCCACTGAAACCTGATGTTCTGCCATTGTGGCAGTTTGAATGTGAATGTTTGTCCCCCATAGACTCAGGTGTTTTATTGTTTGTAACTTGGGTCTCCAGCTGACTGACTGGAGGAGGTATCACTAGGGACAGATCCTGGAGTCCAGCCCAAAGGTGTGCTTGGGGAGGATTTGATTCCAGCCCAAAGTTGGAGAGAGAATAATTTGAGTTCTGGGAGGTCCTGCTTGCTGCTAGTTCCTGTTTTGCAGTTTTTTTTGGTGTTTGCTGGTGTTTTTTTTTTTCTCTCTCTCTCTGTTTGGATCTGTGAAAGGGAACCAGTTTCTTCTGCTATTGATGGACCTTCCCCTGGATCTGTAAGCTTGGAATAAGTTCCTTCCTCCCACCTGGCTGCTGATGCTGCTGTTGAGAACCCTGACTAATACAGCCATACTTTCCCCATCATGAAACAGGAGGCTAAATAAACTCTTTCTTCCCATCAGCTACTTTTATTTGGCTGTTTGGTTCTAGCAATGAGAAGGTAACAACACCACCTTTAGAATGAAATTCCTCTCCTTTTGCACTCTTGATTCATAGATTTGATGTTTTCAGTGTCCTGACTGCCTTGGAATATCTTCCTAGCTGTACTTTCTTACTAATTTAATTCTTTTTACTAATTTAATCCATTTCTTCTACCTTGTCTCCAAGCTCAGACATTCCATACTCTCCTTGATCCATGGAATTTTAATTTGAATTTTTAATTACCAATATTACAGGTTGGTTTTTCTTCTGTATCTATATCTCTTTTTTAAAAAATATTTTATTTATTCATTTTCAAGGAGAGAGAGAGAGAGATACAGAGAGAGAGAGAGAGAGAGAGAGAGAGAGAGAGAGAGAGAGAGCACGCACCAGGGCCACCACCTTGTGGGTCTGGCTCATGTGGGTCCTAGGGAATTGAACCCAGGGCCTTAGGCACTGGAGGCAAGTGCCTTAACTGCTGAGCCATCTCACCAGCCCTCTATATCTCTTTATTGAATCATTCTCGATGTCTAGCACCTGGGACTCTTAATGGCACCAACTAGATTCTGGCCTTGAGTACTTTTGTCTCTACAATGCTATAGCCTGCAGCATACATGGAGTCTCCCTTGGATTGGTTCAACATGATGCCTGCAGCCTTCCTTGGAAATGTCCCATATCTCTGTCATCTCAGTATGTTGGGATTTCTACTGAAACTTGGGCTTCACTTTCACAGCTTCACATGATGGCCTTTCAGGGCCTCCTCACAAGTAACCCAACACTGCTACACGTTACCAGCAGACTTCTGGAACTCTCCATAAACCTTTATAACACTCTCACTCTCATATTTTGTATGCTTACAAGTCAGCATTATGTGGACAGTGCTATAAATTTCTCCTGTCAACTGAAATTGTGGACTGATTCCCTTCTCTCATGGCTGCTCTGTTCTCTGAGGACCTGCCTGGCTGAACCTAAGAAAACATTTCCGAGGAAGGTTTTTCTGAGCAAAGAACTCCTGTGTCAGCATTCTCAGTTAAAGCTTTCTTTTATTCAAGTGACCTTGTATTATACCCTAGAGCTGTTCATGGGTAGAAACTTGGCCTCAAGGTACCTTTCCTAGTGTTCCAGTGCAAAGCCTAAGATTTCCCTTTAATAGCCCTAATCTTTTGCCATTATAGATGCTTTGTCCACAACTTTAAATCCACTCCACTTCCCCCTTCTTTCCTCAACAAACTTCACATTTTTTCATGCATTCTGCTCCACTAACTGCCCTCTCTCGCATTGTAAACCTGAATAAGAGCAATGAGCAGTAACTATGCTGTAGCCTGAATGCTAGAGTAGCTTGAAGTTTTCTCCACCAAACAAATTAGTTCACCATTTTTTAATTGGTGACTAAATGCAGATTCTCTGCCAGAATACAGCATGAATGTCCCAGTAGAGTCCACGTCCTTCCCTGAAGTCTCAAGAGCACAGCCTTTACCCGCTGCCTTTTTGTCAGCATTATGGTCTGCTATAGTGCCACCAGAATTGCCCATTAAGCTCTGCTTCCTGCATTCTAGAGCTTCTCTGGTCCACTGCTCCAAACTTCTTCCAGCAAAACAGTTTCAAAGGCCGATGAACCACACACTGAGGTGTACTGCAGCAATATCTCCATTCTCTGGTACCAATTTCTCTGTTTTGGTTATTTTTCTCATTGCTCTGACCAAATATCTGACAAGGAGTCGTTTAATGGAGAAACTATTTTGGCTTATGGTTCGAGGGTCTAGTCAAACATGGTGGGGAAGGCACTGTGATAGAAGTAGTTCATGGCTGTGGCACAGGAGGATGGAGCTGCTCGCTTGTATTTGTGCAGGCTAGAAAGAAGGGTGGGAACAGGAAGTGGAGTTGAGCTATAAGCTTCAAGGCCTGCTCCCAGTGACTCCTTCCTCCTGAAATACATTGTAACCTAAAGGTTCCACATCCTCCCCAAACAGTTCCACAAGCTGGGGACCAAATGTTCAAACACATGAGCCTATGGAAGATACTCCACATTCAAATAATAAGAACAAATAAACAACTGAATGAAATAAGAAAGAAAATGCAGGATATGGAAGAGGAGTTCATAACAGAAAAGCAGATTCTTTTTTAAAAAAAAGAATTGAAATTTGGAAGTGAAAACCTCAGTAAGTCAAAATCTCAGTAGAAAGAAAACAGACTGAATTGGAAGACAGAATATCAGGGCTTGAAGATGAATTAGAGAATCAAACAATAATAAAGAAATAGAAAAAGGCAGCAAGGCTGGAGAGATGGTTGCTCAGTGGTTAAGGCACTCACCTGCAAAATCTAAGGACCAAAGTTTGATTCCCCAGTGCCCATGTAAAGCCAGAAGCACAAAGAACAGCCACATATCATATTATAGTTAAAATACCAATTGTACAGAACCAAAAGAACACTGAGAGCTTCAAAAGTGTTAAGTCACATGGAAAGAAAACCCTCAGGGTAACAGCATATTTCTCAACAGAAACTCTGAAATTCAGGAGGGAATATAATATTGTATATCATGCCCTGGAAGAGAGTAAGTGTCAACCGAGATTACTGTGTCCAGAAAAGTTATCTTTCAAAATCAAAGGAGAAATAAAAAAACTTCCAGGAAGCTAGGCTTGGTGTTATAGGTCTGTAAGTTCAGTTACTCAAGAGACGGAAGTAAGAGAATCAAAAGTTCAAAGTCTACCTTTGTGCTACAGAGGGAATTGAAAGCTAGTTTGGGCAACTTTTGTGAGACTCCCCCTCTCAAAACAACAAAAAAGGTAAAAGAGGGCTGGCATTCTAGCTTGGTGGTAGAGTATCTGGAAGTATCTAGGCTCAGTCCCCAGTACAGGCATAAAATTATACAAAAGAAATCCTATCCAAAGAAGAGGATGATTAAACATAACAATACAGGAAAGAGGAGATCTCACTGGAAGACCAGATCAGCAAATAAAATTAGAAAAGAAACATTACAAAACCAGCAAAATATTGGAATGAATACATACCTTTCAACATTAACTATAATTATTAAATCTCAAATCTCTAACTTATAAAACAGGGGCTAAGGGTTTGGATTCCTGTGGAGAGCTGTTATCGTGCCATAAACTGCCAACATTTGTTTTGAAGGTCTCTGTTCTTCCTCTTACTAACCAGTGCTAGTCCCTATTTTCTCTGCCAAATATCCTCCGCCTGCAGGCTTCCTCCTAGAGATCATGACCCTTGATATGGCCAGGTTACCTAGCAACCTGGTTATGCTAATTCCTAACAGCCCATTGCCCTTCCCCCCTGTGAAAAAATATTTTAAATGCTGCCTGCTTGAATAAATTGAGTTTGATCGGAATTTTGTCATACTCCATTCTCTCGTGTCCCTTGTACCCCCCCATTCTCACCCCTTCTCTAGGCCCTATGTTGACTGACCTGTGGCGGGTAAGGACAATTGGCTCCCAACGTGGCCAGTGTGGGCACATAGCATGAAGGAACCGGTGAAGAACACTGAATCGAGAAAAGCCGCAGTATACATAGAAGAGAAAAAGTTAACATATAGAAGAAGAGAAGTGACCACCCACGGAGTAGCCTGTCTCACGGACAAGGTCTCGTGAGTAATCAGTGATTATGGGACAAGAAATAAGTAAGCATGAGATAAGTTGTTGAAGATTTAAAAAGAAGCTTTAAAGACGCAAGGGGTAAAGGTTTAAATAAAAGATTTGCTAAGGATTTTTTTATTTTTATAAAGGGAATTGTCCCTGGTTCCCCAACAGGGAGCTATAGATGGATATGAATGGAAAAGAGTTGGTAAT
>PVHP010039250.1:0-16457 GCA_004024765.1 Zapus hudsonius | reverse complement strand
CCATGAGGTTACAAAAACAAGACAGAATTCTGTCAAGGCTCTTGAATGCTCTCCCCAGGCCTGAGGCAAAACCCTGTTGCTGAAGAAACCACAGAATACCATCGTTCAGCATCGAGAGACTCTTCGAGGCCTGGAATGGTAACCAGCTCCCAGATGTCAGTTAGTGCAGTGCTGGAAGGCACTACACAAGCTGCCAGGGAAGCTGAACAACGACAGCTGGAGTAAACAGACCACTGGCATGAAACACAGTCTGCGGCCATGAGTAGCCTGACCACACCTGCTCCTGGGAGAGAAAAGCAAACCAAGAAAGGAGCACTTGTGTAATGGAGGAGCCTGGGCCTGGGGGAGACAAACAACAGCTATTAAATTCGGTCAAATATTCCACTCAGTGAGGAGGAACCCTTGAATGGAACTGGGGATTCAGGGCGATAGGAACCAGATCCCATACTCTTGGGTTCCCAAGAAAAGATGCACTATGTGAGCGACTGACGGGGAGGCTACTAAAAATAGAAGCTAGGTAATCCAGATGGTGTATATTTGTTAACCGATACTAATCTCATTCTCCGATGGAGATTGTGTTTGTATTTTTCAGGATACAGCGAGAGAGCTGTGGCCCATCTAAACCTACCAACCGACTGCAGGCAGAAAGCTGAGATCCTGGCATGAGATGAGCCACCACAGTCATATGGTGAAGGATCCATATGGAACCCCACAAAGAATGATGGGATGAACAAGGGACCTACAGCCACAGCCATTCAGTCAACAAAGGATAAGCCAGTGAGACAGAAACCAACGAATCTCGACACCAAGACACCTAAGCTCACAACATTAAAGCAGCCTTAAAACTCACCCACCATGACTCAGGGAACTGAGCAGAAGAGGGGGCGGAAAGATTGTGAGAGCAGTGGGGGGGGGGGAATATCAGAGGCATGGCACTCCTCAGTAACAACACACTTGGGTCATGAGAACCTGGCTGAAGACTGGGTCCCCTACCACAAAGACTGATACAGAAGGCCCACGGAGGAGGATATCCAGCTGACTGGGGATGGGGAAGGGGAGCAACGGGGAATTGGGGATAACAACTCATGGTTGACCCACTAAACAATGTAACTCATTATGGACAATAAAAAAAATCTAAAAAAAAATTTTAAAAATAAAAATTTAAGTCTTAAATCATGCCACTCTTAATAGAATTTGTCATCTGTACCATGGCCAAAAAATATGTAAATTAATGAGGATGATTGTGTTTCAATAAAGATTGTGTTTCAATCAAGAACAGACAATGGAGCTGTTGTGATCAGAGTGCTTTTATTCACTCCCCCATTCTTGCCCAAGTTTCATAACTTGGATTTTAAATAAAATTTTCTTTCTATCTTCATATTTCCACACAACCTCAAGCACAGAACAATGTATATATAGGAATTCAATGAATATTTGCTTATGGAATGGCTGGTAAATAAATTAATTTTAATAATGCTATATGTTCATTTCTTAGCCATGGTGCTTGGCACTTGATATATATCTGTGAACAAAAGAGAAGATACCACCTTTTCTTCTTCCATTTTTCATCATGTGCTGCCAAAACTATTGGAGTATTTATAAGATAGTACTAAAATAGTGTTTTGACCTTCATCCACAAAGAAATTATGTGTAACTCTAGGAATACTCTTTGTATTCTCATTCCTATCACAGAGTAGATTACTACACATTTACTGAAGGAATGCAGGGAATTCACAGAGGCTAGTATATAGATGAAATCACCTTTTAGAGAGCTATATTGACTAGCATATTTTAGCTAATTGAAAAGAAAAACAAAGAAAAATTCTTTCTGAAAATATCCACTTAAACTTTCAATAGCATGTTTAATTGGTTTTATTGTTTGTTTCTCAGTGCAATGTAAGTTCGATTCCTTATTTTAAATACCTCAAGTTAAAGAGATGTAAAAAGAAAGTGTTTAATTGAACTGTTCAGTCCATGAATGAGATATCTATGTCTTCTGAAGAAAGCCAGCATTACATGTAATGCATAGGTATGCCAATGTGAGAGACAGGTGGTCAGAGAGGAAGCAAAATCATAATGCCATTTTATAAGGATTTAATTATATATTCACAAATGATAATACCTTCTATCATAGCATCATAGAATACCTTATTACATTTTTCTTGGAATTCTACTTAAAATTATCCCATATAACCCCAGTATCAATGTTGTAAGATGCACTTTTGGAAATGCTGCTGCCATTGGAAGACCTGATCCTCTTGAGTGAGCTAAGAAGTGAGAATCTCAAATATTGCCCAACTATGATTTGCTATATATTGCTGACATGAAACTCCCCAGGGTCTCGCTGAAATGCAGTCTGATGCAGTTCACCTGGAGAGGGTCTCCAGAGTCTGCATTGCTAGTAATTTACTAGCTGCAATTCCATCTGCTGATCAGCAGGACACACATCACATCCAGTAACATGGTTCTAGAAAATTCACCATTCATGGCATTTCTAAGGTAAATTGCCACTTTATTTTCCCTATGCCTGTGGTTATAGATATTTGCTTTATTTAACATCTTTTCATTATGAGAATAATTGCTTTAATAAACTGCCTCCGAACACTGAACCTTTTAGTTAACCTGAATTTAATCACTAAGTAAAGCACAACTCCGGCAATGACTGAGAAATAAAGACATCCTTGTTTATGAAGGTAAATCGTGTGAAAGCTACTTTTTGCTTTAAAACTTCTTTTCAAATGGTCCAATTCATATGTGACAGAAATGATACGGTAGATGCAGTCTGCACCCGATCTAAAACAAAGTAGCCAGTAGCCTCATGCCATGGCAAAACTGAAACGTTAGTCACACATGGGAGTTAAAGGGATGCTCATCTCACCTGAGCATCTTGGAGTAATGAGGGACATCTGGGATAGTGTAAATGATCAGCTATGAATCAGTAATGGCAAGCTGAAGCTGATACTTCAAAGTAAGAGACAACTTTCTTCTGTGTTTGGCATACTTAATTTTAGCTATTTCTTAGAGTTACCCAATTGCATTCTTAACAATCCATGCTTGTGTTATTAGCAGCACTTATTTGAGCTAAGGATTTAGGACTGTAATCATTCTACTCAATAATAGAACTCCAATCTTTAGAAAACTTATATTCTTCAAAGTCAGCATTCAAAATCTGTAGGCCCTGACACTGAACTTGAAAGTGTTCCCAGTGATTCTCCCACTTTCACTAGTCCTCTTTGTTCCGTTCCCTCCCTGCTCTATTCACGTGGCAGACTGTAGGAAGTTTGAATACACTATATTTGGTGAAAGAGTTTGTATTTTAAGTGTACTTAAAATAAGTTACTATTTCATTTTTTGATAAATTCCGTGTAAAAAAATAAATCCTCTTATGCAAATAATCATCCCCAAATACCTGCTGATATTATCCAGTTCTTATCATGTTATCTTAAGCAGCACCTATCTGAATTTCCCTTTATAAATAACTTTAAACAACTTATTTATTTACTCACTCACTTATTTGCATAGAGAGAGAGAAGAGAGAGAGAGAGTGGGAGCACCATGGTCCCCAGCCACTGAAAACAGACTCCAGATGTATGTTCCCCTTTGTGCATCTGGCTTTTCGTGGGAGCTGGAGAATCAAACTCTCAAGTCCTGAGGTTTTGCAGGCAAGTGCCTTAACTGCTGAGCCATCTCTCCAGCCTTATAAATAACAAGTATTTCCATTTTATTTCAACAAAGAGAAACTAACATCCATGGGATGTGGAGGTACCTGGGACTAATAAAAGCTGGAGGGAGCTAACGGAGAGAAACATGCTGTGACCGCTAATACAGGAGTATAGCCAATTTCCTCCCATTGAAAAAATCCTGCTTTTGATTGATGATGTCCATAGAAACCAGATTCCTGTTTGGACTGTGTGCCTGGAAAAGAGCTCCCAGCACAGTGGCACATACGAACACAATGTAGTGTTGATATAGCGGAAATAATGGAATGCTCACTTACTGACTGTTTTGTCCACCCATCCTCTCTCCACAGCCAGCTGTAGAAGATTTGGATCCTCTAGACAAGAAGTTGGACAGTTCTTTGAGAAATGAAAAAAGTAAAAAGCTAGATTAAAAGAGTTCTGAGGATGATATATATATTCATAGAGTGTCTCCCAAGAATGCATGTGGCCCTTGTTTTTATCCCTGCTACTAAAAAATACACAGATAAAATTAAAGGGAAATCTTCAAATATAAAAGAAAAAGAGGAGTAAAAAATCAAAGAGAGGGGCTGGAGAGATGGCTCAGAGGTTAAGGCACTTGCCTCCAGTGCCTAAGGCCCCTGGTTCAATTCCCCAGTACCCACATGGGCCAGACCCACAAGGTGGTGGCCCTGGTATCTCTCTCTCTCTCTCTCTCTCTCTCTCTCTCTCTCTCTCTCTCTCTCTCCTTGAAAAATGAATAAATAAAATATTTTTAAAAATCAAAGATAAAAAGTGAAAAGACCAAGCTAAGGGTTTTAATAGTGGTTGATTTTCAGAGAGATGTGAGAAAAAATGAGGATGAGAAAAACATCAAAAAATAAATATCAGGAAAATTTTCCTCATGGATTTCCAGGTTGACGTGCACAACAAAATAGATTAATTCAGAGCCTAAGGAAACACTCTATGTGATTTAAGAGCATGGGTAGAGTACAAGCTTCTAAACAAGGAAAGAAACGAGTTATATACAAAGATCTGAAATGATATAATTTCTGACTTTCTATTCAAAACACAAGTGAAAGAAGAAAGGGAATGATGCCTCCAAACATTTGAACACAATATCCAACCAGTAATTCTCTATTAAGCTACAGTACAACTAAATAATTATGAAAGGCTATAATTCAAATACTTACCATTTAGCATCTCTTTTTCATGTCACTACTGAAATATGTGTTATCCCAACATGGATCAGTAAGCCAGAATGGGAATGACACCAAATTCAGGAAATAGACAAAGGTTTTCCTGACTGATCCATATGTATTAGGCTTGGAAGATAATTAGTCCAGTAGGGATGGTTTCAAGGAAAATTTAAACACCCAGATGTTCAAATCCATTTCTTACATATATAGAAAATAAGGCAAAGAAGCTGAGTTAGTGATAAGTACACAAAAAAACTAACCATAATAAAAAGTAATTAACTTCAGAAAAAGCTGTGTTACAAGAGAATAACAAATTCTCACATATTGTATAGCATTCACAGAGTTAAACTAAGGGAAACACTCAAACTGCAATAACATTATTTTTCACATTGGGACACTAGATTGACAAGAAGGAAGTCTCTGAACGTGTGTGATGGAGATAAAAGAGAACTAAATATTCGTTTTTCTCATAGAGATGAGGTATCAATAAAGAATATTCAAATCTGGAAAATCAAATATCATGAACAAAAGAAAATGGAAACAAATTTACATAGTTATCAAAGATTATTTCATATAATAATTTGGACAGAATTTAATAATTGGAAATATATTTCTTTCTACATAAAAGTGAAAATTTTAAACAGAAAATATAAAATAAATTTCACAAATGAAAGTTAAATAGCTTACAAATTTCAAGCTGTAGATTCTTTTTATGTATGTTAATATTTTACATGTAAAAGGTAATGCTCTTTTTCTTATTGTTTATAAAATAGGATTAATAAAATATTAACCTTACTGTAATTCATGTTATTTTGTTTGATAACACATTAATAAAAAACAAAATACATATTTGAGAATATTTTCAATTCTTGAGAAATTTGCTATTACCACTAATGAAATACTCAAAGTTTGAAATAATGAAAACTCAGTGCTATATAATAGTAAGAAATTATCAATCTTAATTTCTAAAATGGACTTTCTTTGGGAAGGCTTTGATGCACATTTGCTAATAATATTTTCCCAGGATAATTTGAAAACCTATACCTCAGAACTCCTAATTAAATACTATTGCTTCAACACACCAACAATATAACAAACTAAACATGATTTTTCTCCTTACTTTGTATGTCTTCAAAATTCTACAACAGAAAATCTTTCTTATTTTATCATCTTAGCTAAAAAAAAGATGTTATTTCATGTTGTGTTTAGGGAATGGATGTAAAATGAGAGGTACACTAAGAAAATATGAAGATTTACCTTTGTTTATATAGTTATTTGAAAAGAATCTCTTCTGTGGCTACTTAGGGTATGCAAAAATTAACAGGAGAACCAAAGTGGCAACAATATTTTAAATTACAAAATAGTAATGCCAGGCTATCGGACTCTCATTTCACATGTGTTAATTCAGAAATCCTGAAAATAAGACTGCAAAACAAATACTAATACTGTCAGGTTCTGACAGTTTAAGAGACAATGAAGTGAAGACATTGTAAAAAAAATTTACCTGCTAGAAAAACGTGACTCAGACACACAGTAAAGCCAAATATTGTTGAACAGAATCTATTCCTGGAGTCACTATTCTCCAACAGTTAGAATTTGTTTTTAGCTAATGTGCCATTCAGATTTTATTTTGGGTGTTTTTTTCCTGAATTCATATTCAATATCAGTGCTATAGTGAGGTTATTCCAGTGCAATTTTCCTTTTCAAAAAAAATGAAGGGCTGAAAAGCCATCTCAGTGGTTAAGGCACTTACCAACAAAGCCTAATGACCCAGGTTTGATTCACCAGTACCCACGTAAAGTCAGATGAACAAAGGGGCACATCTGTGTGGAGTTCATTTGCAACTGCTGGAAGCCCTGGCATGCCTATTCTTATTCTCATTCTTTTCTCCTTCTCCCCTTGGAAATAAATAATTGAAACCACTTGAAAAACAACCACTAATGAGCTGAAGATATAGCTAAATGTTAAGGCGCTAGCCTGCAAAACAGAAGGATCCAAGTTCAAGAAACCACTACCCAAATAAAGCCAGATGCACAAGGTGGTGTATGTGTTTGGAGTTCTCTGGAGATCCTTTGCAGTGGCTAGTGGCCCTGGTATGCCAATTCACATTCTCTCTCATTCATTCACATTCTCTCTCTTTCTCTCTCTATCTAATAAATAAAATATATTTTAAAAATACTGATTCTAAAATCCTACCACAATAATCATTTATGTTTTCTTCTAATTATACTTCCTTTGTTTGACTCATCACCTTAAATTCTACATGCTTTGACCTATTTGGAGAATAAAATGATTTTCTTGTAATTTAATGCACAGAATACCCCATCTTCCTCCCCTGGTATTCTCTGTCTTACCAGGTTTTGTTTTTCTCTGTAATTCTCTCTCTAATATTATGTAATTTTTTCTATATTTGTGGTTCCAATTTTGTTTTCTTTTCTATTATGCATGCTGTTTCTTTTTCCTCAATTATAGGTTTCCCAGAGGCTGAAAATTTATCATTTCCTTTTGAAAGATTGTAGCTAGAACAGTATGCATATACAGTGTATTCAACAGTAGGTACTCACTACTTGTTAAATCAATAAATATATAGATATTTCTTTCATTGTAAAGAGCTGTCATAAGAGGGACTATAGAGATACTCTAAACATTACAGCATCACATTACATAAAATGCTTTGTATTACAGATGAGGCAAATATTTTATATATACAAATAAGTAATACCTAATATGCATTATAAATGTCAAAAATTGTGATTTTTTTTGGATTTTTAATCAAAGTTTTCATGATCAGCTTTGTAAACTATGATGAGGGTTAGGGACATGGCTCAGTGGATTAAGTGCTTGTTGCATGAGCCTGAGTTCCTGAGTTCAGTTCCTCAGACCTCATGTAAATGCCAGATGCTGGCAAGCTTCTAAAATCCCAATACTTTTATGAGTGCTATGAGGAAAAGACAAGAATTTTCTGGAGGCTCTTGAGACAGATATCATGACAAATGTAGTGGCCAACAACAATTGACCCTGCTTTCAAATATGGTGGAAGGCAAGATTAACACCAAAGTTGTACGCTGGCCTCCAAACACATGCCAACACATACATACACATGCACATGGCACAGGTGTGTATGTGCATGCACACACACACATTCACAGGTATTTTTACTTTACCTATTTAACAAGATATCTAAATGAAAGACAGCATGTTCAATAAATATTTTTGTTTCTGTTTCACCTTAGTACCTTTAAAAACAGAGAGAGGCATGTAGATTAAGAACAATTCAAAAAAGGACCTTGTGTGTTCCTGTATATAATTTCACAACCTTTTCATTACATCCTTAATATTTTTATCACTCATATGCTATAGTCTTAGCACTTTTTTGAGAATCATTTCATGAATAAATAAATGTCCCAATGTCAGTAAAAATTTTAAGGATACCTCAGGCATACTTGAAGTACAGCATATTTTTGACACTTCACACTAAATTAATTCATACTTCATACTTTTTTCATCATATATATTGGCAAGCTAGAAAACTTTCACAGAGAGGGTGGATAAATTCCCTAAGCCCATGAACTATGTTTCTAAAATGGAGTATGCTATGTGTGCTTTTTCTGTAAGCATGACATTTTCAAAGATCAAATCAACTAATGGCCCCTCAAGCAAAAACTTTGTTATTTACTGATTCTTTGACACTGCCTCTAAGTTCTCTCACACTGTAAATTATTTCACTGATATCACAGCTTTCAGGGTTTCTCTACACCAATTTATCCTTCAATCTATAAGAAAAACAAAAATTTTATGCAATTCATTCATTTAAACTCTCAAGTTCAGGACAAATTTCTACTTACTTAATCTAAGCACCATCAGCTCATTCATGATCTAGTACCCACTTACTTCCTTGAAAATATACTGACTGACAGCCATGGAAATTTGAGTATTTGACTAAACTTGACATCAGTTTTTGAGGCAAGTTCTCAGTCCAACCTAGACAGACATAGTACTTACTATGTTGCCCAGCCTAAACTCAAATTTACAGTGATCCTCCTACCTCACCCTCTCTAGAGCCAAGATTAATATCCAACATATCCAGCTGAACTTGCTGACAAGTAAAGGACATGTAAGTAACAAAAGGTACTAAGATCTGATGAAGGTTTTTGGGCTATGGTGTCATGGCAAAAGGTAAAAGATCAACAAGAGGTCAACTCTACATCATCAATTGGCAGAAGAACAGGAAGACATATTTGTAGTGGTAATGATTCATTCAGAAGGACAGAGCTCATGACCCAAAAAGACCCCATTAGGCCTCATCTCCTAACAGTGTTGTATTATATTATGACATTTCCAGCAAACAAAGTTTTGAGAAAACAATCCTATCATACTACCAAACATGAAGGCAAACCACAAAACTGGAATTTTATGATAAATTTTTAAAGCAATAGAAAAGCATCAACAATGAAGATATATTTGGACATTTCTTTTTTGAAATTGGAAGTATCATCAGGTCATACTTCTAAAACCTCTACTCCACAAAATTGGAGAACCTGGAAGAAATGGATGAATTCCTGGACACCTAACAACTACCAAAGCTTAACCCAGAGCAGATAAAACTCCTAAATAAATCTATAATATTCACAGAGATTGAAAATGTAATCAAGAACCTCCCCAAAAGGAAAATTCCAGGACCAGATGGATTCTCAGCTGAATTCTACCAAACCTCCATCATAGAACTGAAACCAATCTTTCTGAAGCTTTTTCATGGCATAGAAAAAGAGGGGAGGCTTCCAAACTCCTTCAATGAAGCTAGACTCACCCTATTCCTCAAACCAGAAAAAGATGCAACAATAAAGGAAAACTACAGACTTACATCCCTGATGAATTTAGATACAAAAATCCTGAACAAATTCCTCACAAACTGGATAAAACAGCACGTCAAAGCTATTATCCACCTAGACCAAGTTGGCTTCATCCCAGGAATACAGGGATGGTTTAACATATGGAAATATATTAATGTAATATACCACATTAATAGACTCAACTGCAAAAACCACATGGTCATCTCAATTGACACAGAGAAGGCCCTTGACAAAATTCAACACAACTTCATGTTCAAAACACTGGAAAGGTTGGGCATAGACGGCTTATACCTCAATATAATAAAGGTAATATAAAAAACTCCTAAAGCCAAATCATACACATTTGGGAAAAACTTAAGGAGTTCCCACTTGAATCAGGAACAAGACGGGGGTTCCACTCTTACCCCTGCTCTTCAACGTAGTGCTCAAAGTTCTAGCCCAAGCAATAAGACACAAGAAAAGCATAAAAGGGATTCAAATTGGAAAGGAAGAAGTATATCTATCTTTTTTTGCAGATAACATGACCCGATGAATAGTATCAGTAAACTCATGAAGGTGATACACTCCTTCAGCAAAGTTTCAGGGTACAAATTACCACACAAAAATCATAAGCCTTCCTGTAAGCAAATGATATGCACACAGAAGAAAAGATCAGAGAGACTCTCCCATTTCCAATAGCCTCAAAAAAAATCAAATACCTTGGAATATCACTAACCAAGGATGTGAAAGACTTGTACAATGAAAATATTGAAATACTCAAGAAGGAAATAGAGGAGAATTTGAAAAAAGTGGAAAGATATTCCATGCTCCTGGTTAGGGAGAATAAACATAATAAAAATGGCTATCCTTACAAAAGCAATTTACAGATTCAGTTCCATGCTGATAAAATTCCCATCCTCTTTCTTCATACACATAAAAAGTAATGTCAAAATTTATATGGAAGGGCAAAAGGCCTCAGATAGCCAAAGGTATACTAATTAAAAACACTCAGGAGGTATCACCATGCCTGATCTAAAGATATACTACAAGGCCATAGTAACAAAAACAGCATGGTACTGGTATAAAAACAGGTAGACAGACCAATGGAATAGAATTGAAGACCCTGCCCTCAGTTCAAGTAACTATAGTTACTTGATCTTTGACAAAGTTACCAACAATGATTGCTGGCATAAAGATAGAATCTTCAACAAATGGTGTTGGACAATTTGGATTAATACCTGTAAAACAATGAAAATAGACCCACTCCTTTCACCATGCACAAAGATCAACTCCAAGTGGATCAAGGACCTCAACATAAGATCTTAAACCCTGAAAACCATGGAAGAAAAAATAGGAGTAACTTTCCACGAGATAAGAGTGGGGAAAAACTTCTGAGCAAACATCCAGTAGCCCGGGAGATGCAACAATCACTTAACCAATGGGACCTTATCAAGCTTCTCTATAGACAAACATAACATACTCAGAGCCAATAGACCCCCATCAAACTGGAAGATAATTTTTGCCAGCTATAATACAGGCAGAGATCTAATTTATAGAACTTACAAAGAACTAAAAAATAATAATAATAAAAATCAAACAGCCCCCTCATAAAATGAGGCATTGATCTCAACAGAGGAGGAAATACAAATGACCAATTCTCACTTAAGAAAGTGCTCCTTATCCTTAATCATCAGGGAAATGCAAATCAAAACTATAATTAGATTCCATCTTACTCCAGTGAGAATTGAAATTATAAAAAAATCCAACAACAGTAATTGCTGGCAAGGATGCGGGGAAAAAGGAACCCTCATTTACTGCTGGTGGGGATGAAATCTCATTCATGCACTATGGAAACCAGTGTGGAGGCTCCTGAACAGATTGAACATAGAGCTACCAATGGACCCAGCTATCCTCTACTAGACATCTACTCTCAATATGTCACACCCCAGAATAGAGACATTAGCTCAACCATGTTTATTGCAGCCCAATTCATAATAGCCAAGAATTGGAATCAACCCAAATGCCCATCTGTGAATGAATGGATAACAAAGCTGTGGTACATTTACACGATGGAATTTTACTAAGTGGAAAGATAAAATGACATAATGAAATTTAAAGAAAAGTGGACAGATTTGGAGCAGATCTTACTTAGTGAACTCACAAAAGAACAGAAAGTCTAAAGATGTATATTCTCCCTCATATGCAGTTCCTAACCAGGTTAAGCTTAAACTCTAAGCAAACAAGACAGGTGAAATGAGATAATATAAAAGGGATTGAAGGAATGGGGGGATGGGGAAGGGGTGACTTATACAATAAGGTGAAACAATAATGAATCATAATCATAAATCCTTATTTCCATTCAGTAAGCTCTCAAGGAAGAAGTGGGTATCACCTGCTAACATGGGCCATAAATGGAATGGGAAGAAGCCTAACCCCATGTAAAATGGATGAGATCTGGAACTCCCTGATGAAGTCATTGGTTGCTTCCCACAATGAGCTGTTGATCAAAGAGACCCACAAGGTCCCTAAAACAAGACAGAATTCTGTCAAAGCTCTTGAATACCCACCCCAGCCCAAGGGTCAGAGCCTATATTGCTGAAGAAACTACAGAAAGTCATTAGACAACACCGAGAGACCCTGCAAGATCCAGAATGGCAACCAGCCCCCAGATTCTAGCATATACAGTGCTGGAAAGCACTACATATGCAGCCAGGGGAAATTGGTCAATAATATTTGGATAAAGCAGAGATCACTGATATAAAATGCAGACTGTTGCCATGAAAAGGCCAAACACACTGCCTCCTGGGATAGATCGGCAAGCTAAGAAGTGATCACATGAGATATTGCCCCCCTCAGCAACAACACATAAGGGAGGGGGAACCTGTCTTCCTCTTTTACTATCCACAACCTCATACCCCATGGAACAATCCAGTATGCCCACCCAGGATACCCAGTGGATTGGGTACAAGGAGGAGGAAATTGGGGATACCAATGTAATATTTACTAATACAATGCCTCTAAATTTGGACAATAAAAATATTGATAAAAAACGAAAGAAAAAGAAAAATTCACTTTACAATAAGTGCAATTTAAACACTGCCCAGACAATGGACAATATTTCAATAAATAATGACTGAAAGAAAACCATATATGTAATATGCAGGATGTATGTAAAGATTCCTCAACTATCTTAACCTGAAAGTACTTTCTTTTTTATATATAAAAACACACAAAAAAGCTATGTACTATATAGTCAATTTTGGAAATTATAAACATCACAACAAAACAGATATGAACACAAAGAAATTTTTTAACTAAAAAGCAAACTGTAGGTGTATCTCAGGATGGCTTTCCTAGTATCTATAGGTTCATTTCTCAGCACCACTGAAAATTAATAAGTTGAGATAAGCACTAGGTAAATGCACATTTTAAAAAAGGGAAATATGATTACAAGGACTAAAATTGATTCTTAAAAAAGAGCCAATAATTTTGAAGGACAAATATAATTGCCAAACTTTGGGAAATTCAAGAGAATTGTCAAAATTTAACAATGAGAATTTAAACTCAACCATGAAAATAGAGATTTTAAATATTAAATGAGTCATATATTTGTGTTGATTATAATCAGACCTGCCCCAGAAGCTCATATGTTCTAAATGTTTGGTCCCTAACTTGTGGGCATTTGGGAAGAGTCTTGCTGGAGGAGGTATCTTTCTGGGTCAGGGTTAGGAATGTCATAGCCAGCTCCCCTGTACCAGAACTCAGCTCATTCCTTGCTGTTGTTTTCCACCTGCTGTGGCACCGATGTTGTCCAACCTCTGCTCATGCCAAGCTTTCTTCTGCCACTATGAAGTTTTCCCTTGACACTGTAACCCAAAATAAAAGCTTCTTCCAATCAGCTGCTTTTGGTCAGGAGCATATCCCAGGCTGATAGAAGCTGATAAAATATCTGATACATTTCAAAAAGCATTCATAATTTTAAAATGATAAAATCTTTTAAGAATGTACTTGCCTAATCTTAAAAATATCTCAAGGAGCTAGGGAGTTTACTTAGTGGGAACAAGAAATTGTTGGTCAAGCATGACCATGCATTTCTATCATCCCAGTGTGGAGGGAAGTAGAGGCAGGAAACTTATTGAGGGTCCCTGGTCAACTAGTCTGACCAGAAAACTACAGCTCCTTTTTCAGCTAAATTCTGTCTCAAGTCAAGGAAGGGTAGGACTGCTTACAACACAAACTTCCAGACACAAAATGGCCTTGATATTCATGACTCCGCAGTGCCTGATAATACCTACACATCATGGGAGGAAAAGATGATGACACCGAAACAAAACAGAGACTAATTGAGAGGGGGAAGATATATGATGGAGGGGGAGGGGGAGGGAAACATAATGGGTTATGGTCTATCATTATGAACGTTATCAATAAAAAGTGAAATAAAAAGAAATTCTGTCTCAAGGAAATAAGGTGGAAGAGTGATAGAGGAAGACACCCAATGTTCTCCTCTGGTGTCTTCAGAAATGCACAACAGTTGTATGTATCTACACATACACACACACACATTTTATATACATGACAAAATAAAAATAGATAAATAAAATAAATTAAACACCACCCATATAATTTTACTTAAGAATATGAGGCATTGCCAACATTACCCTGACTTCATCATTATACAATTATATTATGCATGTATACATATATCTATATAATATTAAAATGTATCTCATAAATGCATATTATATAAAAATTTTAAAAATTGATAGCAAAAATAAAACACATTTAGACTAAGCTAGGCTAGTTAGTAGTACCTAGAAGCAGGAGCCAAGTTGTTTTCACAACTGAATTCCTAGTGACTAGCAAAGTGACTATTTCTTCTCTCATTAACTTACTTTCTTTTGCTGGCTTCTATGCATGGTCGCAATTCTACATAGTGTCTTTAAACTCTCATTCTACAATTTCCATTTTCTTCCTGGGAAACCTCATCCAGTCTGTGGCCTAATGTTCTTTTGTATGCTGACTGCACCTAATCTGCTCAAGTTTCCCATCCTGCTAATTGACATTTGTAAAATACGTTCTAAGATCTGCTTCTCCCCCTCCCTATCAATAAGGATGTCACAGTCCAGCCCGATGCTTAGGGCAAGGACTTATACCCCTTTCATATGTATGCCTAACTTGCCACCTTTAAATGCTACTGGACATAGATCAGCAAATGTCATTGGGATACTGAAATTTCTGGTGAGGCTAGTTTTTTCTTTTTAATTAGCAATGCTGAACTAGTTGCCATTGGCTCAAGTCACTAACTCAACTCACTTGGATAAACAGAAAATTGCCAAATTAGTCTGTTCTTCTCTGGTTCCTCTATTATCCATTTTACACAGCAGCCAGAGTATTCTTAAAAGTCAAATTAGCTACATTTCCCTTGTTCAAAATTCTCCAGCAATTTCTTGTCAGAGTCAGAATAATGCTTGACTCCTACTTCTGACCACAAAATCTGCCTCTTTCTTACACACCAGGCAGAGTCATCAGACACAGTCATCTTCTCATTCCAAGTGAGGCTTCCTTATTCTGTCTCAGAGTCCTTACATGTGTTGTGCTTCTTCCAGCAAATTTGCATGATAGTTTTTGCCTCTATGTATTTCATCTCAAAATTCACCTCTGAGTTTTTGCTCCAATTTTAAAGTAGCATTCCCAGTCCCTAGTCATTTTCTACATTACTCACTTGCATTTTTCATAGTATTATTGTGTACTGCTATGGAAAACTGTATTTTTAACACTTGGAATGTAAGTTACTTTGGAGGTAACACATGCATGAATGCAAAGAGTTTGTTCATTTTAATCAGGTTAGTATCCACATGGTATCATGGATTCGTTCTTTGAAATAACTTTAAAGCCATTTTGTCAGTATAAAATACTCTTCAAAGTTTTTATTGGAATTGCATTAACCTTATAAGCTGGAATATAGTAGACACTTAATAAATCTTTTGAATACTGAATGAGAAGGTTTATGATGTATACAGAGCTAAAATTATTTTTATTCAGCATTGTCTCAGAAGATCTAAAAATGTCATTCAACAAATAAAAGCACCAAGAAATCAAAATGTTACAAAGAGACAACTGTAATTAGTTTCAAATGACATAATCATCTTTCTAGAAATTATAAGAGAGTCATCTAAAAAAATTAATGCTAATAAGAGATTCAATAGGGTGGCATGACAGAAGTTACTAAAAACAAATCTCTGTCATATGATTCTGAAATAATCACCTAGAAAAAAAACTGTGGAGAGACTTCCAGGGAAGATGGCTGACTAGCAGACACGCCATAAACCTCGGGGAAATTAGGACCAGGTTCTTCAGCAGGGACCCAGCTCGTGGGCATTAGCTGCGGCCACGAGCCGAATTCCAGGCACCTCCGAGTACAGGATCTGCACAACTGGAAGCTGACAGCGTGGAAAAGAGCTCGCAGGAAGCAGTGAGTCCTCAGGGCAGGCTGTGCCGGAGTGAGCAGCCCCTGGCTGCCGCCGCCTCAGCCCCTCTTTCGGCGGGCCGGCTTTCCTAGGGGTTTGTCCCCCACCCTCCCGCCCTCTGTCTATCCCGCCCTCCCGGGCACTCGCCTGTCTTTCTTTCTCAACTTTCTGACGGTTTTTCAAATATATTTCTGATATTAATATTCTTTCTCAATTGACCATCGGTCACAGCCCCTCCCCCCGTCCTAGGGCCTCCAGCGCATCTGCCCGCCTCTCCGTCCCGGG
>PVHP010039249.1:0-16474 GCA_004024765.1 Zapus hudsonius | reverse complement strand
CCTATTTCTCTCTTCCCTTGAAATTAAATAAATATTTATTTATTTTAAAAATACTTAAATACTTTAGACAATTGCTGCACATCTATCAGCCACTACAAATCTACTCCTGGGGTGGAGCAGCAAGGGAAACATGCACTACATGAATAAACAGAGACCACTGACATGAAACACAGTCGGCCACCATGAGTAGGCTGAACACACTGCCTACTGGGGAGAGAACAGCAAACTATGAAGGGAGCACTTGTGCAATGGAGGTACCAAAGCCTGGGGGAGGCAATCAACAGCTGACAATTCAGCCAAGAAATCCATTCAGTGAAGGGGAGTCTGGGACTGGAACTGGGATTTCAGGGTAAATTACACAGGGAACCAATATCTTAGGACACCAAAGAGAAACTCACTTTACAAGTGATTTACAAAAGGCTACCAACAATAGAATCTAGCCAACTCAGGAAAGTGTATCTCAATTAACCTATACTGATATAACTTTGTGATGGAGATTCTGTTTGTATTTTTCAGAAGGCGCTGAGAGAGCTGTGGCTCTTCCAACCCTACCATTGAGCCACAGGCCGATAGCTGTCTTCCTGGCAAGAGATGCGCCACCCCAGACCTACCGTGGAGGATCTACATGGAACCCTGCAGGCAGTGATGGGATAAGCAAGAGACCTATAATCACAGCCAATCGGTCAACCCAGGATGAACCAGCGAAACAGACACCAACGATTTTCAACACAACCTCAAGCAGAAGCACAGAGGCCCCTAAGGCCTCAACTATAAAGCAGCCTTAAGACTCACCCACTATGACTCAGGGAACTGACTGGAAGAGGAGGCGAAAAGACTGTAAGAGACATGGTGGGGGAGAATATCCAGAAACATTGCCCACCTCAGTAACAACATGCAAAGGGGAATGGAACCAGGTTGACTCCTAGGCTATTCACAACCCCCTACCCCATGGACTGATCCAGACTGCCCACGGAGGAGGATATCTAACTGACCGGGGACAGGGAAGAGGGAAACAGGGGAACTGGAAACATCAACACATTGTTCCCTTATTAAGTGTATCTAATTATGGATTAAAAAAACAGGGCTGGAGAGATGGCTTATCAGTTAAGGCATTTGCCTGCAAAGCAGAAGGACCTGAGTTTGATTCCCCAGTACCCACAATAAAGCCAGATGGGCACATGTGCTGGAGTTCATTTGCAGTGGCTGGAGGCCCTGGTGTGCCCATTCTCTCTATATATCTGGTTCTCTCTCTCTCTCTCTCTCTCTCTCTCTCTCTCTCTCTCTCTCTCTCTCTCTCTCTCTTTCTCGGCCAAATAAATGAATCTTATGAGTGAACTTATATTCTGTATTTTGATTGTGTCTAGTGACTAGAAAAAAACACAATTAAAGGAAATTCTATTGTCTATACACATAAATGAATCAATTTAATAAATCTCAAAAGCTTATGCTAGAAACAAAGACTTAAAAGAGAATGGTGTTAAATACAAAACATCACAGGAATAAAGAGTTGAAGTTTTATTTAAAAATAAAGTGGAAAAGATACCCAGGGTAAGACATGGGCAAGAGGCTCTTTTGTCAGAGCGTCTGTCAACAGTAGCTACATTACAGATTGTACTTTCACCTCCTCTGCCCTCCTCAGCAAGGTGACTGGTAGATGGCAAAATGCTATCTGAAGTGGACCAGAGAAAGAGACAATTGAACTGAAAAAAAATCATAAACCCAGCCAGTTCTTGAATAACTAATATCTGCTAATTATGAAATTTTTGGTGATTGGCATATGTAGAAAGCCTCCATGCTAAGGAGAGAGAAATGTATCAGTAACAGTATGGGGCGCTTACAGAGAAAAGCTAAAAGTATTTCAAAAGAAAATCTAGGTATCAAAACAAAATGTATCACCAGAAGCAGGTAGTTTAAGTCTGGGTAAAACACTAGACCATCTGTCTGCTGCTGGTGAGGGCTCCACCTTGGTCTGTGTCAGCCGCCGCTGCTGTTGCTGGAGGGTCCATCTTTGTCCAGGACTGTTTGACAGACATAAGGAAGAGCTCTACAGTAGATAGATTCTAGTGTCAGACCAAGTTCAGTCCCAGTTCTGTGGCTTTCTAGCTTTGTGGGCCTGCTGTCTCCTCTATAGAACATAGAAGCTACCAGAGCCCCCACATACCACCCTGATCAGGCTGAAATGAGTTCATACATGCAGCATGCACCATAGGAGCCACACTTAGAATTAGCTGCTAATTTTGTTTGTGTTAAGTATCAAGCCTAAAAGCAAAAACAGGTACATTTTAAAGCACCATTAGAGTTGACCATAGGCTTATTTTAAAATACATTTTACAGATCATATGGGTTGAATATTATGACTATTCACATTTCTGTCAATGTAGTAGCTTGAACAACACAAATTTATTCACTTAGAAGGTTGGAGATCCTCAGTCTAAATAGGTCTCACTGGGTGACAATGAAATGTTGGCAGGACACTTCAGTTTTGTGAGCTGTAAGAGAAAATCGATTTGCTTACTGTCATGGTTTGATCCAGGTGTCCCCCACAAACAAATGAATGTGTTCTGATAGATCGATCCTCAGCTGATGGCAATTCGGGAATTAGAACCTCACTAGAGCTGTGTTGTTGGGGCGGGCTTTTGGGGGTTATAAGCCAGCTTCCCCTTGCCAGTGTTTGGCACACCTTCCTGCCGCTGTTTGCAGTGCTGTGGCAGAGGTGATGTCCAGCCCTCTGCTCATGCCATCGTTTTCCCTGCCAGAATGGAGTCTCCCCTCGAGTCCGTAAGCCAAATAAACCCATTCCTCCACAAGCTGCTTTTGCTCGGGTTCTTTCTGCACAGCAACTAGGAAGTTGACCAGAACACTTACCTATTTTGACTTCTAGAGGCCTTCCATTATCAAGGCCAGAAAGGCTCTCTCACATACATCATTCTGACCCTGCCTCTCCTATGTCCTTCACATTTGATTATTTGGAATCCCTTACGATAGTTCTAGATAACCTTCTTAAATAAGCTAATTAACAACCTTAACTCTTTTTTTAAAATATTTTATTTATTCATTTTCAAGCAGAGAGAGAGAGAGAGAAAGAGAGAGCAGGCGAGCACCAGGGCCACCACCTTGTGGGTATGGCTTATGTGGGTCCTGGGGAATTGAACCCGGGGCCTTAGGCACTGGAGGCAAGTGCCCTAACTTAGCTGAGCCATTTCACCAGCCCAACAACCTTAACTCTTAATTCTGTGACCCTGATTCCTCTTGATAGGTAATGAAATATACCCACATGGACATTTTTAAGGGGCCATTGTCTGTCCACTACAAAGGAATAACCATCCATCTTTGAAGAATAATAGTGAGCTGGAGAGATGGCTCAGTGGTTAAGGTGCTTGCCTGAAAAGCTTGATGACCTGGAGTTTGATTCCTCGGTACCCATGCAAAGCCAGATGCACAAAGTGGCACATGCATCTGAAGTTGGTTTGCAGAGGCTGGAGTGCTCCCTTCTCTCTCTGCTTATAAATAAATAAATATTTCAAAAACTAAAAAGATTAATAGAGCCAGCATGGTAAGTGAGAAGAGATCTGTGCTTAAGCCTGCCTGTGTTTGGTTATTAACTATAACCTTGGTGAGTTCTAAATCACTTGATCTCCTTGGACCTCCATTGAAATAGGAGTTGGTGTTATATGACCCATGATTCTAATTTTTAAAAAAAAGCCAATGTCATAACTTGTCATAGAATGAGGCATCTGAGATGTTTCTCTGCAGGGGACAACTCTAAATTTACTCTGAAAATAAGTCTATTCTTACTTTGCCAATTGGCAAAAGAAAAGTTCCTCTTTTCATCACATGTAAAAAATATATCAGGCTGGGCATGGTGGCACACACCTTTAATCCCAGCACTCAGGAGGCTGAGCTAGGAGGATCACTGTGAGTCTGAGGCCAACCTGAGACTACATGGTGAATTTGAGGTCAGTCTGGGCTAGAGGGAGGCCGGCCCTACCTTGAAAAACAAACAAACAAAACACCATACATCATCATAGCTTACAGGTACAGGGAGAGGTGCAGCATTTCTGTGGCAAGATTAAGAATTGTTCCATCAGCCTAGATCTCTTTCACCCCAGTGTTGGAGAAAAGTGTCCATGACATTCTTACCCTTTGTGTCTCCTGTCTCCAAATTCCCTCTGCTTCAGTATTCTCTCTCTCTCTCTTTCTCTCTCTCTCTTTCTCTCTCCCCCACCCCAGAATAGGCTGACCTTGAACACATGGACTCCAGCGATTCTCCTGCTCTGTCTCCTTAGTAGTTGGAACAAGTGTACTCAGTAAAACATAGGTGATATTTTTCAAAACCAAATAACTGATTTTATTACAGCTGTATTTTAAGACATTTGCTTGAATGTCCTTTTTGTAAATGAGAGGTATAAATCATTCTTCCTATGACTGGGAATATATTAAAAAACCACAGAATTTTTCCTCATTCTCTTTCATAAATTTTACTTTTCAATCACTGTAGAGATCACTTTTAACACTCTGAGAGGGTGTTGCTCAACGAGTGGAGAAGGGGCACCAAGGAATGAAAAGAACCTTGTCAGTGCTGCAGTGAAGTACACTATAGTGTCAATTCTTGGACCAAGGATGCTGCTGAAAGAAGAGATAAAAGAGCTATTCTTTCACTTTTTAAATCCATTCTTAAGGAGCTAAAATAATTCCTTCTTCACTATCAGAACTTTATATAGTCTCAGAAGCAGCCTGGTAATGAAAAAGGACTTTATATGTGCATGCTTGTGTGTGTACATGTTGTGTGCATATGTGTGCATGTTATTTGCATGTGTGTGTTGTGTGTGTTGTGTGCATGTGTGTGCACGTGCATGTGTGCTCATCTTCATGTGTGTGGGTACATGTGTGCATGAGTACCTTGGATGATGTTTCTCAAGAATGTTATCCACTTTTGTCATTTGTTGGTTTTTAGAACCAGGGTCTCTCTGTCCTGATGCTCACTGCTTAGGCTATACTAGCTGGCCAGCAAGCACAGGATTCCTCCTGTCTCCATTATTCTAGCCCTTGGATTACAAGCATGAGGCAATATGCCTAGCATTTTATTTGCTGTTTGTTTGTTTGTTTGTTTGTTTGTTTGTTTGTTTGTTTGTTTGTTTGTTTGTTTTACGAGGTAGGGTCTCGCTCTAGCACTATGCCTAACACTTACCTACTAAGTTATTTCTCCAGCCCACAAAAGAATCCTCAAAGAGATTCTAGGAAAGAGACGGTTTAAATTCTACCTCAGTTAATGTCATTAACTAGCTCTGTGATCATGAGCAGTTCATTAGAACTCTCTAGACGTGCACTTCTTAGTGTTGATTCCCTGTGACTCCAGAGAACTGGGCTCAGCCAAGACTAACAAGGAAAAGTGTCAGCTAGAGCAGGCAGTGACCTTCTGGTTGCTGGACAAACACCCGACCAGAAGCAGCTTATGGGAGGAAAGGGTTTATTTCAGGCTTATATATTCCAGGCTAACTTTTACCATGGCAGAAGAAGCTTGCTCACTGTAGCATCCACAGCAGAGAGAGAAGCCAACACCAGCATGAACCAACAGCCAGAGCTCCACCCAGCTCTCAGCACACCTCATAAGGCTGGACTAAAGATCCTTCCCCAGGGACAGCCTTCTCCAGCAGGGATCTGCCTGCTGGAAACTTAAGAAGTTTAATCTTAATAAAAAATACTTGAAGCTGGGCGTGGTGGCACACGCCTTTAATCCCAGCACTTGGGAGGCAGAGGAAGGAGGATCGCCATGAGTTCAAGGCCACCCTGAGACTACATAGTGAATTCCAGGTCAGCCTGGACTAGAGCAAGACCCTACCTCGTAAAACCAAAATAAATAAATAAATAAATACTTGAGTCTATGGGGGACATACATTTACATTCAAACCACCACATTTGTTAAGAAGGAGCCTGTAAGAAATGTCAAAATTCCCAGAGTATGAGTTTACTCAGAATGAGATTACTCAGTTATTGATTTATCATTCAATCTATCTCGGAATGCTGACATCTTAGGAAGTTAAAACAGTTAAAAGAAAAGAAAGTTGGTAAAGTTTGAAACTTCTGGGAAACAAGCGAATATCCATCATAGTTTTTAAATTTCCTAATCAAATTTGTCTTCACCTTTAAGTCTAACAAAAGAGGCTGCTGAATCCAGTCAGTGTTCCAGAGGTGACAGCACTGAATTGTACATATAGATCGATTGCCTCAGAAACCCAACCTTCCTTCCTGTACTATGGAAATCCGCACTTGAACTAGATAGTTGCCTCAAAGGTGATCATTTTGGGAATAGGGAGATGGCTCAGCAGGAAAGAGCGCTTGCCATGCGGGCATGTGGGCCTGAGTTTGATCCAGAGCAGCCATGAAAAATAACAGGTATAATTGAACTACAGGCCGATAGCTGACATCCTGGCAAGAGATGAGCCACTCCAGACCTACTATGGAGGATCCATATGGAACCCCGCAGAGAATGGTGTGATGAACAAGTGACCCATAGCCACAGCCATCAGTCAACACAGGATAAGCCAGACAGACACCAACAATTTTCAAAACAACCTAAAGCAGAAGTACTGAGGCACCTAAGACCTTGTCGTAGTCAGCCACATGCCGCTGGGATGAATCTCCAAACCAGGCACAATTTTGGGGAGGAAATTATTTATTGAACAGATCGAGGGGAAGTTAAGGAAAAAGGCTGGCCCCCTTTCACAGAAGCAAGCAGAGACAGAGACAGAAGCCCACCACCAGCACCACAAGCAAACACACTCCAAAACTGATTAACAAGAAAAACTCCAGGCTTGAGCTCAGACTGCTTTTTGCATATGTATAGCTAGAATTCCAGACCCACCCCAGAAACACGTTAGGGCTGAACCCTAGGATCTGGCCAAGGTGATACACTTCCTCTAGCCAGAACTGGCTGGAGACAATTTACAATTTTAATAAACCTTTAATTCTTTTGGGGGACATCTATTTAAAACTACCACAGACCTCAATAATAAAGCAGCCTTAATACTCACCCACCATGACTCAGGAAACTGAGGGGAAGAGGGGACGGAAAGATTGTGAGAGCCGTGGTGGGGGAGAACTCCCAGAGACATGCACTCCTCAGTAACATCATTCTAGGGCCGGTGGAACCGGGCTGACTCCTAGGCTATTCATGGTCCCCAGCCCCAAGGACTGATCCAGACTGCCCACGGAGGAGGATATCCAGCTGATTAGGGATGGGGAACAGGGGCATTGGGGAACAGGGGATAACAACTCATTGTTTGTCCATTGAATGTAACTCTTTATGGATAATAAAAAATAAATAAATAATAGGTATGGTCATACACACCTGCTACCCCAGATCTAAGTGGGGTGGAGACAGGAGGATTGCTGGAGATCACTGGTCAGCCTAGTCTAACATAAAAATGGAGAGCTGCTGGTTCAGTGAGAGACTCTGTCTCCAGGAAATAAGGTGGAAGAGTAACAGAGGAGAACATCACGTCTGCACACACATGTGCATACGCCACATCCTCACACCACAATGTACTACACAAACAAATAATAATTAGCAATAATAAAGTGATCACCAGGCTACACAGAGCCTAGAACAACAGAGGAGAAAGTGCCATCTCTAACTCACACATGTTTGAGCAGCAGACACCCGCCATCTGCCTTGCTTTGCTCAGAACCTTGGGGACAGCCTCAGGCTTCAGATGAGAGACAGTGCAGAGCTCAGCGACTTTCCAGTGCAGGCTGTTCTGCGTTCTTCCAGATGTTTCTAGACTGTGGAATGCTATTGCCTTTAGGAGTTGGTCATTAACAGAATCCTGGGAAACAGGTATGAGAGTCCCCCCTCCTCAGGCAGAAAGCCATGAAGTTGCAAGCCCACCGGGCTTCCAAAGCTCTTTGTCTCAGACCTCCCTGGGGCCAGCCTATCTCTCCAAACCAATTTGAGGCTCCTCTCTTCTCTTGCTCCCTTTGGCTGTCTATGACAGGGGACAGAATCCCAGAGCTATGTGGTCCAGTAGGGCTAATAACATCCACTGTGCTGGGAAGCTTATATTTTTACAGTACCACAATAAAGCTCCTGGGTAGAATGTGCTCGTCATGCTAAAGAACATCACAGAAGATGAACAAGGAACAAGTCCTGGCATGAAGACAGAATGTGTCTCACACGATAGGAAGAGGAGGGGGGAAGTCTAAACGAGTGACTTGCTTTATTGTTGAAGGTAGGAACTCAAGAAACAGATGTTGCAAAGTTGATCTTCATTCAAAAGCGAAATACATCTTTTCCTCTGCCTTTTCTTTGAGTGATTCATGAATAAAAGCTCGGCATTAAGAAAGAAATGCTTTGTCAGGCATGGTGGTACATGCCTTTAGTCCCAGTACTTGAGAGTCAGAGGTAGGAGGATCACAGTGAGTTTAAAGCCAGCCTGAGAATACACAGATTCCAGGTCAGACTGGGCTGGAGTGAGACGCTACCTTGAAAAAAAAAAAAATTACTTAACAAGAAAGTAACATTTGTCTCAAACCGTATCAACAGAATCATTTAAAACTATTAGTTGACATTGGCTTATTTTCTTATGAAAAGAAATCCAACACATGACTTGGACACCATCCAGCTAGGGACAGAAGACAGAGATGAGTGGGTACTGACCGTGGAACGTGTGAGAACTTGCTGTTTTAGCTATACAGAGCTCTGTGGCTTACTTACATTTGAGTAAATGACTGATACTCGAGTGTTTTTAAATGATTTCCCTTTTTCTGAAAGCCAAGTATAGAAGCAAATTCCAGTTCACTTCTGGTTTTGTTTAATTGAGTTCCCCTTAAATGAGCTTTAATGAATTATAAGCTTTATTTGGTGGCAAAGTTAACACTTCCAGGCTGGAAGAAACCTAATGCCTTTCAAACTTGAAAGATGAGTGTTCTTAGTACTTATTTTCTGCATGCCACACAGGCTGCCTGTTTCCAGTGAAACCTAATTCTAAGCATGTCTTTTTATCTCTCAGAACTCCAACTCTGATTATGTCCTGCTTTGGTGACTCCCTGAAGCCTTCTATCCGTTTGCTCAGAATTTGTCAAAAGAGATGGAACACCCTGATGGGTTCCTATCTATGTCTGGGTCAAGCTTCCCTCTCTAAACAGGGCTTCTGATCCTGCTACCTGCTGTCAGAGTTGCCTGGCTGGGCTTTGGAGCAGGACTTCATTTTGCCTCACTCAAAATCAGGTGCTCTGTGGCTTTCTTTTGCTTTTCTGAAATGTCAGCAAAGAATAGATAAGACAAATTTAGGAAATTATCCATCTGCTTGTAAATGATGGCATCATGTGTATGAGGTGGCTATTTCTCCACAATCTGAGGTATTCCTTTAATAAAAGCCAGAGAAAGAAAAGATTGCAGAAATTTCTTTGTCGGGCTCAAAAGACCCCCTACTCCCTGACCTTTTAGAAGGGGTATTTATTCTCTCTTACAATCTGGAAATGCATGGGCCTAATTGAAATAAGATGTACTCCTTAAATGATGAAAATAAAAAGTGATCAAAATAGATTTTTGTTATCCTGTGGGCATTAGGAGTTTAAATGCAAACTGCATGGTTGCAGTGTGGGGAATTAATTATTGGTAATTGAAGTTGTAAGCTTAATTCCCTGCTTGCTTCAATGAAAATGAATCCTTCTATTTAATATTGAAATGAGCACCGCTAACCTCCTGATCTGGGACAGTACATCTATTCAGCTACTGAGTAGCAGCAAATGTTTAAAAAAAAACCCTTTATCTTTTAAACACTGAATTATAATTAAAACAAAAACATTGGGGGAAAGGGATAAATACATTAACAAATAGCATAATAGACACTGTTGGCAACTCTAAATAGATCCTGTTCTATCTAGCTTACATTAAGAACCCCTATTTAAAAAAAAAAAGAAAACCTATTTTTTAGTCTAATAAGGATAATAGCCATTAAAAAAAGTACATTTTGAAAATTTGTCCTCAGTGAAATGTTTTTTATTGGAATGTGTTGTCATATGAGAGCAGAATGACCTGTTGGCAAATAAATATAAATTCCCCTAATTTGCAGCCACGTGTTTCTGCTGCAAGGCGTTCTTTTCTTTCTGAAACATATGCTGAGTCCTATTCCACTCAGTCGTCTCCCCACACACACCTCCGGCTATCTACCAGCGCCTTTGGAAATTACACTTCCCATGACTTAGGTCTGGCATCATTCCCAGGCCCTCTGTGCATGCTCTTTGTCTAATTACCATCTTCCACTCGGCTCAGGTCTCTGCTCAAGCACTACCTGAGATAGATGCAAGCACCCTGTTTCGTATTCTTACCACAGCAAATCCTGGAATTGCTTATTTCCCTGGCAGTTCTGTCTACCAGAGCACAAACTCCAAGATGCCAGAAGAGTGCTTGCCTGGTTCCCAGTAGATTTCCAGAGACTGTTCACAGCCTTGCACATCTGGCAATTTAAAAACATGGTAGAGGGCTGGAGAGATGGCTTAGCAGTTGAGGCATTTGCCTGCAAAGCTGAGGGACCCAAGTTCGATTCCAAGGTGGCACATGTGTCTGGAGTTCATTTGCAGTGGCTGGAGGCCCTGGCATACCTATTCTCTCTCTGTCTGCCTCTTTCTCTCTCAAATAATTAAATAAAATACTAATTTTTAAAAGCGTTCGAGACAGGCCTGGTTGCTCACACCTGTAATATCAGCACTCAGGAGGATGAGGCAGGAGGATTGCTATGATTTTGACACCAACCTGAATGACATAATGAGTTTCAAGCCACCCTGGAATACAGAGGACACCCTATCTCAAAAAGAAAAAAAAAACTAGGGAGATTGCTCAGCAGTTAAAGGCACTTGTTTGCAAAACCTACAGTCTGGGTTCAATTCCTCAGTACCTAGGTAAAACCAGAAGTACAAAGTAGTGCATGTATCTGGAGTTTGCTTGCAATGGCAAGAGGCCCTAGCAGTGTTCCTCCTATTCTCTCTCTCTCTTTCTCTCTCTCTCTCTCTCTCCAAATAAATAAATATACAAACTAGCAAAAAAAAAAAGCCAAGGTAAAAAATGTCTCAATGAATGAATGAATGAATGGTCAATGGAAATTAAGGTTGATCTGATAAACTCTTGACAAAAATTTTCACGTTATAGTTCTGAAGTATCCATAACGATTATAATATAATTAATGCCATACTTTTCTCACATTTAATGGGATATGAGCATGATTAGTATAGTTTAATTTTATGTTTAATGTACACCTTTCCTTAGAACAATATATATTCCATTAAGTAACACATGTCCCCTGCCACAGTGACACACACTTGTAATTCCAGTACTTGAGAAGCTGAGGCAGGAGGGTCATGAATTTGACTCCTGCTTGTGCTATAACAAGAAGACACTGTGTGTCAGAAAAAAAAAAAAAAAGTAAGTAAATTTTAACACTAGAAACTATCCTGCTTGGAAATTTAGCTGGCTTGTTCAAGGAAAACCTGGATACTTAATATCTCTCAGCTGACATAGTAGAGTTTGAATTTCTCTCCATGTAACCTGCCTAGTAGAGGTGATAAAATGCCTTCTTCCAGCCCGACATGGTGGTGCACGCCTTTAATCCCAGCACTGGGGAGGCAGAGGTAGGAGGATCGCTGTGACTTTGAGCCCAGCCTGAGACTACATAGTGAATTCCAGTCAGCCTGGGCTAGAGCAAGAGCCTACTTAAAAAAAAATGCCTTTTTCCACAAAATGAACTCACACAAAAACAGAGACAAACACGGCATATTCTCCCTCATCTGTGGTTCCTAACCAGAATCAACTGAATTGTAAGTAAACCTGACAAGCAACTCCAGAGACAGGTAATAAGGATGGAAGGGTTTCGGGGTGTGGAGAGCAAATACAAAATGAATTGGTACCGTAGAACCCTTATTCCTGGAAAGTAGACTAAAAGATCTAACCCTCCAAAGGAATACAGGGGTATGGGCTGGTAAGAAGGGCCCTGACGAGGGTGTGATGAAGCCTAATCCTAGAACAATTGGCTCTGGCTTGACTCTCAGTATCAGAAATCAGTTACCACCCACATTGAGCTGTTGATCGGAGAGACCTACAAGGTCCTCAAAACTAGACAGGCTTCTGTCAAAGCACTTGACTACCCACCTGAGGTAAAAGAGAAGACCCTGTTGCTGAGGATTTGCAACATCAAGAGACCTGACTGGAATCTGGAAGGAAGCCAGTCCCCAGATGGTTAGCTTGCATAGTTCTGGAAAACACTACCTGAGTTGCAGGGGAAATGGGCCAGCAATGTTGGGAGAAAGCAGGGGACGCTGCTATATGACAGCAATCATCATGACAAGATGTGCACACCTGTGCAATAGTGCCAGTCTACCTGAGTGAATAATCAAGGGCTGTATGATTGGCTAAGAGATCTGCTCAGTGGCAAGGAACCCATAGCTGGAACTGGCATCCAAGCCAAATTCCTATGAAGACCAAGAATCTGGACTCCAAGGAAAAGCTTCCATTAACCATGGGCCTAAAGAGAGGCAACAACCATTAAAATCTTCCCAAGTTGATAATGCTTATCCCATTTGACCTATGCTGATCTCACTCTCAGCTGGAGAATCTGTTTTTATCTTTCAGAAGGCAGTGAGAACTGTGGACAACCTAATTCTACCAACAAGACCAGATATGACAGCTGACTTCCTGGCAAGAGATGAACCACCCTGAACACATCAGCCAGGGACAGGTGAAACCACAGAGGAAGTGGAAAGATGAGTAAGAGTGCTGCTTCCACAGTGAACCTGACGATCAGAGCCAGAATGAAGAAGACAGACACCGTGGATACTCAGAACATTCCAACACAGAAACCTAGAAACTGCTAAGAGCTTGAAACTAAAGTAGACTTAAACTCACCCACCAAGTCTCAGGGAACTTTGCAGAAGAGGGGGCAGAGAGATTGTAAGAGCCATGGTGGGGGGAATATCCAGAGGCATTGTCCCCGCCAATGACTGATGTTCACACAACTCATAGCCCTCAATCCCCATGGAGCATTCCAGCAATCCCACTGAGGAGGGCCTACAGGGGAATGGGGGCAGGGAGGAGGGAAACAAGGGTACCAACACATGACTGTGTACACAAAGTTTCTAGCTGATAATAAAAAAAAGTTTCAAATGCCTTTTGTTCTTAAGTTCAGCAGCCTCTGTGTCCACATAGCTGATCATAAGATGCAGAAAACCCCTCTGGGTCAGCTCTGAGGACCAAAATGTGGCTTCTCGGGCTATTTAAAATTGCATAGCTATTTTTTTTCTCATACTCACAAGGCTTAAATGAATGCTCACTCTATCTAAATATTATTTTTTTCATTGTCATGGATAGAGATTAAAGGAGACAGAAGAACCCTTTGGTCTTCACCACAGTATCCTAAAACTTCTGCTTTATTTTACATTTTAAAAGGAGCAAAAGTAAATTTAAATAATTTTTCTGGATCAAGATGGTAGACTTAAACCACACATCTAATTTTGCTCCTCTGCAAAATCCCACTAAAACTTGAGTAAGGAGATTTTCTTTAAAAGACATAAACCCACATGAAAGAGAATAGAACAGAATATAAGAGCAGTTGAACTCTGGAATCCAGAAAGCAGACTGGCAGACAGCCCTGCCATAAACCCCTACAAATGGTACTAAGAGAAGGCTAAACCAATGAAGAGGCTACAGGAGGGAGGATTTGGGGAAAGTGTTTCACTGGGTATGCTCTCCATTCACATTGCACAGAACTGGACAACTGGGCTTCTCCCCCCTTAGTATAATGATTTATTCTCAGTACTAAGAAAAGCAAAAAGTTTCTTGGCTGCAGGGCATGATGTGTATTGTTATCACACCAAGCACAGGAATATTGCATAGCTGACAGTACATTGAATGTTCAGTGCTGAAAACTGTCATCTTTCCCTCACCTGGCTCCCAGAATGCCAGGGGTAGCATTTGTTTTCCTTTAGGAGGGAGATGGGAAGATTCAGTTCTACTAAGCATAGCAAACCAGAAAGAAAGAAAAAAAATTAAATATTGACATTAGCAGTTTACTTGATTGGGACATTCAAGATAAAAAAAATCCACACCGCCCTGTACTCAGAGTAATCAATGATAACCTCAATTCAATCCCTCATTCTATTTTTTTTTTTTTTTTTGCAAGCAGAGAGGGAGAGAATGGATGCACTACTTGCCAGATCCATGTGCTACTCTGATATGGGTGCTGGGGAATTGAACCCAGATTGATAGGGTTTGTCAGCAAGTGCCTTTAATTACGAAGCCATCTCCTCAACCTCAATCCTTCATTCTTAATAAACACAGAAGAAAAGATGGTGAGATACTTGAGGAGGACCTATGCATGGATGATGAAGGCTGAGCCAATGAATAGATTTTAGAGGAAATAAAAACTGTATAAAGGAAATAAAACTTCAGCAGACTATTGTTAATAGCCTTAGAGAAATCAGAAACTATTTCCTTTGTGAAAATGGGGAAAAATACTAAATAAAAAGAAATTTTAAAAAATTTTAAAGCCCTTGAAAGCTTCAGAGAAGCTAAAATAAAAAGTTGGAAGGCCCATCATGGTGGTGCACGCCTTTAATCCCAGCACTTGGGAGACAGAGGTAGAAGGATCTCCATGAGTTCAAGGCCACCCTGTGACTACAGAGTGAATTCCATGTCAGTCTGTGCTAGAACAAGACCATATGTCAAAAAAAACTAGAAGAGGCCTGGGGAGATGGCTCAATGGTTAAAGCTCTTGCTGGCAAAGCCTAAGGACCTGGGTTCAATTCCCCAAAGTGGCGTGGGCATCTTGGAGATCCTTTGCAAGGTGCCCTTTCTCTCTCTTTCTCTCTCTCTCTTCTTCCCTCCCTCTATCTCTCAAATAAAATAAATTTTAATTTTTTGAAAAAACTGGAAGATAAAGTTCAAAAAAGATCTGAGAAAATAGAGCAAAAGAAGAAGACAGAAGAGAAGATGGAGGGACTCAAGTAGAACCAGCATATGACATGCATCCAGAAGAACAAATAGAAAGCAAGGGAGAAAAATCATCAAGGGAACAAGTCAAAAAAAAAAATTCCCAAAACTGAAGAGATGGGTTTTCCCACCAAAAGAGGCCTCCCAGGGTCTTGCCAAACAAACTCAACTAGATCTGCATCAGGACATCACTCTAGTTTCAGGACACCGAGGACCAAAAGATCTTCTAAACCAAGAGAGGGAAATAGACTCAAGAGAATCAGGAATCGGCCAGGCGTGGTGGCGCATGCTTTTAATCCCAGCACTCTGGAGGCAGAGGTAGGAGGATCGCTGTGAGTTCAAGAGCAGCCTGGCACACTACCAAAGTGAGTTCCAGGACAGCCTGGGCTGGAGTGAGACCCTACCTAAGAAAGAAAAGAAAGGAAGAAAGGAAAACTCCTTTTCTCTCTGTGTGTGTGTGTGTGTGTGTGTGTGTGTGTGTGTGTGTGTGTGTCTTTTTGTTTGCAAATAAAATCATTAAGGGCACTTACCTCAAGCATGATGACCTTGCATATTTATTTATATATTATCTATCTATTCTCTATCTATTTTTAAAAATATTTTATTTGTTCATTTCAGGCAGAGAGAGAGAGAGAGAGAGAGAGCACCAGGGCCACCACCATGTGGGTCTGGTTTATGTGGGTACTGGGGAATTGAACCTGGGGCCTCAGGCACTGGAGGTAAGTGCCTTAACTGCTGAGCCATCTCTCCAGCCCTATTTATTTATTTTTGAGACAAGATCTTATTCTAACTCAGGCTGACCTGGAACTCACTCTATTGCCCCAGGCTCATGGTGATCCTCCCATCTGAACTTGAGTGCTGGGCATACTCTACCATGACCAGCAACTTGACATATTTTAATGTGTTCTGACTATAGGAGATTTAAATTATGATCAATAACATGGTGTAATTTAACTGAAATGCACACAAAAAATTGAAGAATACCTTGTTAATATTGACAGTTTTAGAGTTGTTTTTCAAATAATGGGAAACACTCTTCACAGTCAATATTAATAACAGTAAGTTGACACTAGTTAGTAAATTTACTTAACATAGATTCATATAGCATTTAAACTAACCTGCTTTTGCTTCAAAGTCACATTAGTTCTTCTGAAAAATGGATAAATCTTGTTAACATGGGTGCAAATAGTAAAAGAAGAATTTCCGTGGTGTTTCATAGAGCTAATAGAAAGTATGAGAGGAACAATTTTGGCATGGGAGCCAATTTTAATGAAATATAAATATGCATCATGTATTTCCAATGAGACCTCTTGCATGAATTGAGATGTATTATAAATGTAAAAAATGCACCAGATGTTAAATGGTCATGCTAAAAATATGAAATACTGGCTGGAGAAATGGTTCAGCATTTAAGACACTTGACTGCAAAGCCTAAAGACCTGGTTCAATTCCCTAGTGCCCACGAAAAGCCTGATGCACAAAGTGGCACATTCATTT
>PVHP010039248.1:0-16458 GCA_004024765.1 Zapus hudsonius | reverse complement strand
GTGATCATGTATATAATGTGTCCTTTGATCAAGCAGGGGAGAGCATGAGAAGGGTAAGAAAACATGGGTCCTTCTTAGAGATATGGAAGTACTATGGAGGGAGGGACAAGAGAAGCTAGACATAGCTTAAGCAGTTTGAGAGAGCCAAAAGAGGTCATACCCCATCTCTGGCAATACTCATTCTGCAGTTAGATTAAAAGCTCATGAAAAGTAAGCTTTTCCTTGTTTCTCATCCTCTTCCATCACACTGAACACCCAGGACTTTTGAAAATGTGATCTATTGATTGACTTATTTCATATCCAAGGAGTAGATATCCCAGAGGACCTTGTACAAAAGAGGTGGTGGTAAAGCCCAGATTTCCTGTCTACTCTGCCTTTCCCTTCTACATGTGGCTCTGGATCTTCTTGAGATGTGTTCCCACAGCTCAGACTCTGCTACTCACTGTATGGCCTGCAGGACACGAGGGTGCCTGCTCATGCCCAAGTAGTCATTGCTACACCAGACAGACACATCCTTTGAGGTCATAGATGTCTCAGAGAAGTGTTGGGCAAAGGGATATGCATGAGCCCAGCGGTTTACAGTCTTGAACACACGGTAGGTGTGATCTTGTTTCTTCTCCATGATCTTGTCCCTGAAAAACTGGTCATAGCTAAAAGCATGGTTCCCTGTAGGAGTAAAGGATGAAAATTATTCATTTCAGATTTCTTCCAGACTAGTCATTACTTTACCTTTGTTGTTGATTTAGAGTTCTCCAGTTCTCTTCCCATGTATTATTTGAACAACCACTGATTTGAACAATCACATGAACTCTCTACTACTTCATTGAATCATTCCTTTGCTTCCTTACTCATATGCTTAGTAATTCATTCATGAATTCACTCAGATTTCCAACCTTTAGCATAGTCTCATCTCTCTTTCCAGACCAGAGTTAGTGTGGAAGACTCCATACAGGAGTTACTACATCAGTCTCAGTGGAATAAATCTTGACAGACTTGGTGTCTAGTCATGCCTATCACTTGCTAGCTTTGTGGTCCCAAATTAGTTGAGAATCTCTCTTTAATTAAATACTAAAGGGACTGGGGAGATGGTTCACTAGGTAAGAGCACTTGCTGAACAAGCATGAGGACCTGAGTTTGATCCCCAGAACCTATGTAAAAAGTTGAACATGACTGTTGAAGCATATAATCTCAGCACTGAAGGGGCTGGAGACAGGGGGATTGTTGGTACTTGACTGCCTAGTTAGTCATTCTAACCAAAAAAGAGTGCGAGCAACAGATTCAGTGAAAGACTGTGTCTCAGGGAAATAAGGCAGGAGAGCAAGGTCTTTTTCTGACCTCTTCACTTTTGCTCATAGGGTCATGTGCATCTGCACACACACATGCATATGCCACACACACCACATACTACATACCCCCACACACATACTATATACACATACGCATACCAAAAATAATAAACTAAAAAATCTGAATTAATAAATGGGCTAATGAACTGAATAGGCTGTTCTCAAAAGAAAAAATACAAATATACAATAATACTTGAAAAGGTGTACCATGTCCTTAGCCATCAGAGAAATGCAAATTAAGACATTCCATCTCTCCCCAGTCAGACTTCTAATCATCAAGAGACAGCAAATGCTGGCATGGATGTAGGGTAAAGGGAACCCTTGTTCACTATTGGTAAAGTATAAACTAATGCAGCCTCTATGGAAATCATAAAAATAGAATTACCATATCATTCACCTTCCTATGGCTATGCATAAACACACACACACACACACACACACACACCTGGCATATACCTTAATGACTTAATACCTATCACAGATACTTGCATATTCATATTCATTGCTGCTTTATTCATAATAGCCAAGAAATAGAATCAGAAATAGAAACTTGCATAGATGTACACTAACAGATAAATGATAAAAAACAATTTGGTCCACACGTAGAATTGAATTTTATGCAGCCTTAAAGAAAAATGAAATCATGACATTTGCAGAAAAATGAATGTAATGAATGTAAGCAAAACAAGCCCAACTCAGAAAGACAGATCTGATTGGGACAACCTGAATCTGTGTTCCCTGGCCATGGTTACTCAGATTTTGCTCCAGAGTAAACTAGCTCTTAGGCGCTTTTTAAAAAAAGAAAGGAAGAAAGGGAGGGAGGGAGGAAAACAAGTACTATATTTTCTGTTTTCTCTCTCATATGCACGACCTAAATTATATATATTTGTGTGTATTTATGTGTGTTTGTAGGTTATGAAATTAGAAAGGGGATCACATGAAGGGAGGAATAGATCTTAAGGGAGGTGGGAAATAGGGTTAATAGAATTCATTTCTTAGAGAAGCAAAAAATATTAGGGGAAGAAAGGGAATCTATGGTTGGGGTAATAAATGAAAAAAAAGTATAGTGACACATATGCACGAAGATGTCATGATTAATTTGCAATCCAAATTAAAACATTAATTTAAAAAAATTAAAGAATCATCTTTGTTTTAATGTCCTCATCTATAGAATGGGGCTGACAATATTTTTCTTGCAGATTTATGAGCATCTGATGAAACCAGCATGTAATATACCCAAACTAACATTTGGTGCATAATTGTAGGAATATAATTACTAGTATACTAATAATAACTGTGACAAAATACTTTATATATATATATGTATGTATGTATGTGTGTGTGTATGTGTATAAAATTTTAGCCAACATTTAATGAGTACCTAATACCTATAAGATATTCTTCAGGGCACTTTTTTTTTGTTTGTTTTTTTGAGGTAGGGTCTCATTCTAGCCCAGGCTGACCTGGAATTCACTATGTAGTCTTAGGGTGGCCTTGAACTCATGGTGATCCTCCTACCTTTGCCTCCCCAGTGCTGGGATTAAAGGCATGCTCCACCACGCCTGGCTTAAGAGTGAGAGTTTTTGAGTGAAGTATAGAAAAGAAATATTGGAGATATAAGCCTAATTCTTAAATCAAATCATGTAATAACCTAAACACACTAAATTTCCATAAGTGTAATTTTATTTTCTCATGACAAACAGTTGCATTAAGTGCTTAGATACTGTTCAAGTGATTTTATTGCAGAAGCACACAGGTCCAGCAAAAGCTAGCCCTAGAATTTAATTTTATATTAATTGATTTCAGAGCCTTCCTATGCCTTCTCCTCTACTCTGTCAGACACTCTTTCAGCAACTCTTTCCCTACAACTTCCCCTTTATTTCCAGTTCTACAAACTCACCAGTCATATTGTTCTGAATAAGTTGTGCATCCTTCCCTACAATATGCTCTGGGTCCAGGAAGCCCGAGAATGGTTTCCTTGGGATGGTTGAGTCAAAAGAGTTCTGCACATCTGAGGCAAGTGTGGGATTTGTTGGCATAAAGAGAGGGAGAGGAAAAGACAGTGTGTGTTGTTTCTTTAGGCTCTGTATAGTATAGAAGTTCAAGTTTAGTGTTCCTAAAAAAAACTTCTACAAAGTGAGCTCTGCCCAAATAGTAACTCCTATAATGTCCAGAAACCTTTAGAGTGAATCACACGATGAATGCCCTTGGCTGAGGTAACTGAAATAGCCACTCTGTTGTTAGTGATGTCATGAAAGAGCCCATGAAACATGTCAACAGTATGGCTGTTTCTTTTTGTTTGTTTGAGCGTCCAGGCTGACCTGGACTTCATTCTATAGTCCCAGGCTGGCCTCAAACTCATAGCAATCCTCCTACCTCTGTCTCCCCAGTGCTGGAATTAAAGGCATGTGCCACCATGCCTGGCTAGTATGGCCATCTCTTAAGTGTAATTATCTTGAGTGGTCTGTGCCAGTTGAGATGGCCTTGAACTCCACATTCTTGGTAAAGGATGTCTTATTGAAGACCAAAATTTATTTGAATTTGTTTTCATAAAACTGCTAATGCAATTTCCTTTTTTCAGGGAACAGAGGCTAATTAAAGGAGTATGGTATATGAAATATAAAAGAAGGACTGTATCTACACTCTACCACTTCTCCATGCAAACCTAGATATGAATAATATAGTCTTGCTTAAATTGGGATCTGAGGCTATTGGATTCCATTTAGCTCCCTGGATGAGAGGAGTGCTGATGGCTAATGACTAAATATTATGGGAGCTTGTTGGGGAGGGAGTGCATTTGAGAGGGCATGCTTCCTTGCACAGTCTAAAGAGTTGTCTACCATGGTTCCCCTGGAAAAAGCTAAGACTTCACATCATGAAATATATACCAGGTGTCTTTAGATTAGTTTAGCTTAGAACTGTAATTAAGTGGATTCAAGCATTAGGAATAGAGGATGGGTAGGATGGCACTTGACTCCAACCTGTCTTGAAAGTCTCCACATCCTCTTGGACTTCTGGAGCTGCCTTCTGCACAATCTTGCTCTTCCCATCCTGGAATTCTGATAGCATAAAGGGACAGTGGCCCTTGTTCCAAGATGGAGAGTCTACACAAATATAAGACAGTAAGAAAATGGAGATTAATTCTTAGCCATAAATTCACTTCCACAATGATTACTGAGACTTAATGTATCCCAAAGCCCTGTCTCAGGCCGTGGTGGGGGTATAGAGATAGATGATTCTAATCTCTTGCTAGGGATGCTCCTAAACATATAGGGATAGCATGCACTGAAGACACACCATGAACAGTACTGGAATGGGAGAGAGAGAGAGAGAGAGAGAAAGAGAACAGGGTTACTAAAATCCAAAGGTAGTAGGGAACATGACCAAGCACTGGTGTTTACAGTAGAGGTCTAGGTAGGCTTTGCAAAAGCAATGATGTTCAAGCTCATTGTTGAATGAAAAATATGAGAAAGAGGGCTGGAGAGATGGCTCAGTGGTTAAGGCACTTGCCTCCAGTGCCTAAGGCCCCGGGTTCAATTCCCCAGGACCCACATAAGCCAGACCCACAAGGTGGTGGCCCTGGTGCACTCTCTCTCTCTCTCTCTCTCTCTCTCTCTCTCTCTCTCTCTGTCTGTCTCTCTCTTTCTCTCTCTCTCTCATCTGCTTGAAAATGAATAAATAAAATATTTTAAAAAATATGAGAGAGAACAGGTGAAGGAATTGATGTGCTACTGGAGAGTTTGAAAGAGCTAAGCTTTCAAGTGAAATTTGCTCCATTGTCTTCCTTTCTAAACTCAGAGGTTTGTTTTCCTAGAGGCAGGCATCTCTGGTTCTAATAAATTTTACATCAGAAATCACTGTTAAAAATATGAGAGAGAAATAGTATAGGAGAGGATGATATGTTTCAAACAAAGACACAAAATCTTGAGGATTGATTTGGGTAATTTTAACCAGTTTAATCATGAATGGAATATAGGGTGAGAAGACAATGGGAGTGGGATTCTTTCTAGAGACCCTGAAAAAAGACATATCCTGGATATATTTTTTAGGTCAGTTCATTTTTCTTTGACAGTTTTCACTTACCCTCTCCTAGTTGTTAGGTGATAATGGTCAGTATGATTGGAACCTTACCTTTATGACCCAGATATTGCCTTTTGCCAATAACCTCTTCTTACCTCCTCCAGCCTTGGTTGCCTTAAGGTGGATTTGAGAGCAGGTTGGTCCTTGGGTAGCCAGGATGGGACAGTGTCCAGTCCCACATAGGAACTGATGAGTCTTAATCACTTTGCCCAGGAGGCCTGTGGGGCCCCGGGAAAACATTGGGCAAGACTGTAGCAACACAGCTGCTGCCACCATCTTTACCCCAAAGTCCTGCAAAAAATGTGGAAAAGATGTGATTCCATCATGATGGCCTAATAAACCAAAAGCCAAAGGCAGTTCCTATGTTTGAGTCTTTGACTAGCTTTCCTTTTCAAAGCTTGTTGGCTTCCTCCAAGATCCCCTTATTATTCTAGAGAAAGAACTGCTAATACTAAAATGAGAGGAAGGAATTAGAAACCAATGCCTAGATAAAGGTGTGAGGAAGAGAATTCTAACCAGAGGACAGAAGACCTGGATTCTGACTCAGACTCTGCCATGGACCTCTTCTGTGATTACAAGGATCACTGAAGTATATGTGTGTGTAAGAATGACAGTTTACAACCAACTCTTTGATCAACACTTAGGACCATTTTCCTAAAAATATAACTCTTAACCCCTTACCTCCCTGAGGACCTGCCAATGGCAGTCAATGGTTGCTGGGGGAGGAGGAGGCATTTTCTTCGGTGGTGTAGCCACTGGTAAGTTTTCTGTACTCATGTAAACAATTCAATTAAGTTCAGTGTGTCACCAAAAAGTATTTAATATAGAAGTAGGACTAACTGGGAAGGTGAAAGTGTTCTGAGATGGGATGAAGGACAAAAAGTTTATGGGAGCAGAATATTACCAAAATGCATTATATATTTTTATAAAATTTATCAATAAATCAAAAATAAAATTTTAAGAGTTTAAAAGAACAGCAAAGCTAGGGAGAGGGAGAAATTTGAAAAATATATATATATATATATATATATATATATATATATATATATATATATATATACTCATACTCCCCAGCCAAATAAAGATTCAGTTTCGGGAGCTGGAGAGATTGTTCAGTGGTTAAGACACTTGCCTGCAAAGCCTAAAAACCCTAATTCAATTCCCCAGACCCGCATAAAGCCTGATATACTAAGTGGTGCATATATCTGGATTTCGTTTGCAGTGGGAGGAAGCCCTGTCGTGCCCATTTTCTATGTCTGCCTCTCTCTCTCTCTCTCTCTCTCAAATAAATAACTCAATCAATTAATAAATTTTTTAAAAAAGATTTAGATTCAACCTGTTAAACAGATGCCACTCACCAGAGCTTCTGAGGCTTGGCCTAGAGTGTTTCCTGAGAAAATTTTGCCAGAAAGGGAGAAGGAGCTTAAAGCACTTACCAACTTAAAAAGATCCAGGGAATAAGAAAGGGCAGGCCCTAGGCCCTCTAGGCTTTGTGTTACCAGGCTGGTATTTTCTCCTGAATTAGGGGAAAGCAAGATCCAAGGGGGCTAGACAACATAGCATAGCTTCTAGGTCAGTGAAAGAGACAGAGGCCAAGATGGAAGAAAGAAAGGGTCTGGAGAACAGATCAGAAAACAAGAAATCAAGTGGTACATAGTTCTCCATGAGTATTTATTGAGCTTTGGAGTAAATGAAATAACAGGATATTAAATAGGGGAGAGAAGGGAAATAATGGAAAAGTAACAAGAAAAGTCTAAAATGGAAAGCAGAGAAAGAACAAAGGTGTGGTAGTGGTAGAGGAGGAATTAGAAAAACAGAAATAGAGGAAGAAAAAGGCATCAAAGCCAGAGCAAAAGTGGACAGGTAGAGATGAGAAACAGAAAGAAAGAAAGATTGATGCTGCCAGCAGGACAAGAGGGTGATGGGAAATCCAGAAAATATGGAAAGCAAATTAGATTTTTAAAAAATGAAAGAAAAGCAGAGAATGCAGAGACAGACGGGAACACAAAAGGGACTCAAGAAGAGATCCAGTGGTCTAGAGGAATATACAAAGAAAGGCTTATAAAATTAAGCAGGAGAGAAGAAAATCCAGCAGGGGCAGGGAGCCAGTGACACCAAGATATAGTCGAGTTAGGGGAAGGGGAACATGGTCCTACTGAGGGAGATGAGAAATTGAGTGGCAGAGAAAAATGGATAGAGGAAAAGATCACAAGATGGAAAGAAATGGCTAAAGGGAGGAGGACGGATAAAAGGAGGGAATACTGAGAGATACAAAGTGAAAGACTGAGAAACAGATTGAAAGAAGAGAGCAAATTGTAGAGCCAGAATCAAGGGGTGGGACAAGATAAAGAACAGTACAATGAGAGAGATATGGGGAAAGTGGGAAGGCTGAGGCCTTGGCTCTGCCAAGAAAGCTGCTGAGTGAAATCTATCAGTGCCTTCAGTACATAAAGCCCTAAGATAAGTGGAATAAGATAGTAGGAGTCCTTGGGCCTATCCCCATCTGACATAATCTCCCTGATCTCATAGAGCAAGCACCCTCTCCTTCACAAACCAGTTTACTCCCTTTATTTCATCTTGGATTATCCTCCCTCACTTTCCAGGCTATCACAGCAGCCTGAGTTAGATTGTGGGGCTTGGGAATGTGGAGTCGAAAACTGGAAAATGCTGAAATACTGTTAAAGGGCCTAAATGAAATAGCCATGTTGATCGTTTAGGATAGGGTCTGGCATATAAATTTTTAGTAAATATTAGCAGTTCTTTTTTAAATTCTAGCTCCTTACCTCCTCTGTTGAATGCTCTTAGACAAGTCGTATCCTGTCTCTGGATCTTAGCTTTCATCATCTGTCAAATGTGAGGTGATGATGCCTATATCACATGGTAGTTCATATATTGGATCCAGTGCCTACCATCTGGAAGTAAGTTTCCTTTCTGTCTGCCTGCGCATGAAGGCTAAAGCTCTCAGGAATGAGTCTGCAAACCATAGATAAACCTCTCAGAGCTTATCATCATTGGGGTCTGGTCACTCCCCAAGCTGAGCACAGGGTGTGGGAGAGAAGAAGAGTCCTTTCTTGGAATCACGTCTGCGCATCTGGCTTGGGGTGGCTCTAGCAATTGGTGAGCAAAGATGGATGGCCCAGGTTCCTACAAACTCCTTCTCCAGAACCAACACCAATAATGGAAACAACATTGAAGTATGTGCTGAGAAGGAAAGCAAAGTCCATTCCTGCCCTTGCATGATGGTGGATTAAGGCCTACCTTCTGTGTATAAAATTGAAGTTGAATAACCTTGAAGTGCTGAGGTTTCTGGTGATACTATAGACTAGTTCCTGAAGTTTACTGAATTCTCAAGTTCTTTCAAGCTCCAGTTATACTTGCCCTTCTCCTACTTTGTTTCTTAGAGTTTTTTTCTCCACACCACTCTGCCTGAACATCATTATGACTCATATCTTTGTAGTGTTGGCACTATGTTCTCTGTGTCTACCCCATACCACAACCAACATGAGACTAAAGTAAATAAAATTGAATTGAGGAAGCAGTTTAGGCAATTTATGGTATTACAAGTGTAGATTCTAAGCTTGAATTCTGAGTCTGAGGCCAGCCTGGGATACATAGTAAATTCCAGGCTAGCCAGGACTAAATAGTATACCCTTTCTCAAAAATGAAGAATACACTCTAACCAGGCTTCTTGAGTTTGATCTTGATCTACTACTTACTAACTTGGGAGTCTTAGCAGAATCACACCACTGCTGTATACCTTCTATGTATAAAATATAGATAATAATATAGACAATCTACTTCACAGGGATACTGTGAACATTCAAGTAAGATAATTTATACAAATTAATTGTAAGAATACCTATCCCAGAGTAAACACTTAAAAATGCTAGCTGTTATTTTTGTTTTTACTATTTTTTTTTATTGTCCATAATGAGTTACATTATTTAATGGGCAAACAATGAGTTGTTATCTCCCATTCCCCAATGCCCCCTTCCCATCCCCAATCAACTGGATATCCTCCTCTGTGGGCCGTCTGGATCAGTCCTTGGGGCAGGGGACCATGGATAGCCTAGGAGTCAGCCCGGTTCTGCCAGCCTTAGTGTGTTGTTACTGAGGGAGGGTCCGGTCTCTCACAATCTTTCCGCCCCCTCTTCCACTTAGTTCCCTGAGTCGTGGTGGGTGAGTATTAAGGCTGTTCTTGTTTTTACTATATTCTTTATAGGGAAGGGAAGGTAGAGCCAAGGAGTCATATCAAGCCAAGTCTGGAAAGCTGGAGATTGCATTTTGTGCTGGTCCTGTTATAGTGTACTGTGTGAACCCTGTGATATTTCCCCCTCTGAGCCTCAGTTTCTCCACAGACATTGGACTAAATAGGAAATTTCATGATTTCTCATCTAGTTCTGACATTCAAACACTAACACAGTCATCATGTTACCAGGCCGTGATGTAAATGCTTCACATTCATTGACTTATTTACTCCTCAGGTCAGCCCCGTGATACAGAAATTGAGGCCCCAAAAAGATTTGGTAACTTCACCAGATCACAGACCTAATAAGTGAAAGAAGCAGGATTTCAACGTGGGCAATCTGGCTTTAGAGACCCTAAATTTAGCCACCATGGATTCATGACTCAAATGTTACATATTTTCCTAGCTCAGAGCCTGAATCCAGACATTAATCCACTCTGTTTCACTAACATAGGTCCCTTTACAAGACATTTCCCTTTTATGACTAATGCCTTTACTAAACCAAAAGAATTAAAGTAGGATTTTAGGTACTGTTGAACATTTATTTCAACATTTAATGATTTATGAAACCCACCGTGGAATAGAATGCTAGGACTCTTCTTAAAATGATACCTTCATTTACAGATAATGGTGGTTTTGGGTCAAGTCACAGATCATTAAAGGGTTTTCCTGCACCTTAACAATTCCCTTTTATGTGGGTGCTCAATCTACAGTCCCAGATGTCAGAAGGCCTACCCAGCTCCACCTCAGCAGAGAATCAGAAAGTACTCATTACAGCATTCCTTGTCCCCTCTCCCATTTCTTGTGGCCTGCTTTACAAGAATCATTTAAGTCTGGAGAAAAATCACTTATTTTTCGTCATAAGTTGGAGTTATCAGGAACCTCCCTTCCTATTACCGTCTTTCCCACCACTGAAGAATCTTATAAAATTTTAGGTATCTGGAATAAGAGAATCAGAAATTCTTAGAAACATTTAGAAGCTCACAAAAGCAAAACTAGAAAAAGTTGGGGAAAATCATAGGTCTAGCCCTCTTGTCCCAGGATGAATCTCAAAGTGAAATAAGAGCTAGATTACAAATCTCTTGATTTTCTGCATAGTGATACAGCATTCCTCTTCTACGTTTTCTCTTTATTTCTGCTTCTTATTCATACCTCTCAATTCCCCCAAATCTCTCATTACCATCTTTCCCTAGGCACTGAAACACTCACCTCTGCTCTGGGCCAAGAAGACAGAAAAGGGGTCAAAGATGGGGAGGCATGGAGAATTTCAGAAAAAAAAATGTTAAAATGTCTTTCCTGCTAGAGAAATAGAAGAAGACAGAGATATAAAGTTGAGGAAAAAGAAAGGGAGCGAGAGAAATTTAGGGGTAAAGATACAGAGGAAACTCAGCGGAAGCAAAAGTAAGACAAAGCAAGTGACTAAGTTAACAAAATGAAGTGAATAATAATAGAAACTAATGAAGAATAAAAGGGGAGGAAAAGAAAGGAAGGCTGAAAGTAGGGAAACTCACAAAGAGACATACCTAGAGACAAAAAAAGAAGAAAAAGAAATAGAAAATGACCAACACATTTTTATGAAACAAAGTTAGGTCTTGTCAGAGCAGAGTCATTGTGCAGCCCTGAGGTGGGCAGGGAGACCAGAGAGAAGGCTGGAAGCAGCTCTTACCTGTTGCCCTGCACTGAGGACGAACCAAAGACTGCTGAGTGCTATGTGTTGGGACCTGGTGTTTTTCCCTGCCCTTGGCTGAGCTCCACCCACCCCACCTTCTGCTGGCCTGGCCCTGCATTGGCCCAAAGTTGTTTCAGGCCTCTGCCAGAGATAAAACACCAAGTTGTCTCCTCTCACTTTCCCCCTCCCCCAGATCTGACTCTTCAGGTTCTATTTACTTTCTCATCTCCCTCTGGGGTAGCAAAATGAACTCATTTGGGTTTGGAGATCAGACCGTCCATATAGAGTCAGGGTATCATGAGCAGAACCACTTCTCTGATCCTTAGTTTCCTCAACCATAAAAGGGGGTCATGTAGCCCTGAAAGGAGTGGACTGAAATCAGACCTATCTCACAGTTTTGTTCTTAGGAGCTCTAGCAACCAGCATCCACAGACTGTCCCACTACATTGACTTGTTCAACAACGTGTATATAAAGCATTTAGCACAGCGCCTGGTCCCAAGAACTAACAGCTAATGTTGATTGAGTACTTTTAAAATATTCCCCACTCTGTTAATTGCCTTACATGGATTTATTGAGTTTCATAAGGACCTTATCCCTGTGTTGCAAATGAAGAAACTGAGGTTCAGAGATAAAATTTACCTCCTGATATTTACTTAACTTAAAAGTCCATAGCCCAACTATGAATCTAGGCTGTGTGGGGCCAAAACTGACACTTCTTTCCCTCTCAGAATCTATAGTTGAAAATTTTGAGTTGTCTGTCTTCTCTTTTCTAGTACTGTCTCCTTATCCATTTTCAATTTTTTTCCTCATTCTCCATTCCCTTCTTAAGCCTAGAACAGTGCTACTACTGGGTAATTTCATCTCTGAAGTCTGGAGCAGATTATTATCACTAATACTATGTGTACACAAATAAGATCATAATCTACATATTATCTATAAATTTTTCTACTTGGCTGTGTGCCAATATGTAACCGTTTAATGAAGTTATATTATAGAATCCAAAGGTATTTTAGTTTATTAAAATTTATATTGATTCTAGTTATTTCCCCTGTCCTTTATAAATAGCATTGCAATAAATAACTTTTGGGGCATATATGACAGTATTTTTATAGGGTGATATTCTACAAAAATAATTCCTGGGTCCAAACGTATAGAAAGATTTATTTTTTTTTTTGTTCATTTTTCAAGGTAGTGTCTCACTCTAGCCCAAGCTGACCTGCAATTCACTCTGTTGTCTCAGGCTGGCCTCAAACTCATGAGGATCCTCCTACCACTGCTTCCCGGGTGCTGGGATTAAAAGGTGTGGGCCACAACACCTGGCAAGATGTAATATTTATTTATTTATTTTATGTTTTTTCCATGTTTGTTCTCACTCTAGCTGAGGCCGACTTGAAATTTACTATGTGTCTCCAGCTGGCCTCAAACTCATGGGGATCTTCCTAACTCTGCCTCCTGAGTGCTGGGATTAAAGATATGTATCACCATGCCTGGCTGGTTAACCATTTAAATTTTAAAACTGTTAATTTGCCTTATGCACATGGTATCTATCTCCACCAGTGGGGGTTGGGAACAGAAGAGAGATATCAAGATCTGATTCACCAATTTTGTTATTAACAGTCTTAAAAAATCAGGGACCCACAACCACAGCCATTCAATCAACACAAGAAAAGCCAGTGAGACAGAAACCAATGATTTTCATCACAAAGACCCCTAAACTCACAACCTTAAAGCAGCCTTAATACTCATCCACCACAACTCAGGGAACTATGTATGTGGAAGAGGGGGCGGAAAAATTGTGAGAGCCATGGTGGGGGAGATTATCCAGAGGCATGGCCAGGAGAACCTGGCTGAATACTAGGCTATCCATGGTCCCCTGTCACAAGGACTGACCCAGACGACCCATGGAGGAGGTTATCCAGCGGTTTGGGGAGGGGGGCAGCCGGGAATTGGGGATAACAACTCATTGTTTGCCCACTAAATATTGTAATTCATTATGGACAATAAAAAAGAAAAGAAAAATCATTATTAATATTATGAGCTCTGAAATTGTATCTCAGCATTTGTTTCCTCTGAGTTTCTTTGATTATTAATGAAATTGGGTATCATTTCATATGTTTATTTGTTTATTTCTCTTCTGAGTCACTTGATCTACTTTTTGCCCATTTAATTTAAATAATTATTAGGATGCATTGGCAGAATGAAGGTAGTAGGTGAAAGTTTGTGTTCTAGAGTCACATTCGCCTACATCATTTTGCTTTATCAGCTATGTGGTTCACTAACTCCAGATTCCTCATCTGTAAAATGTGATTGTAATAGGATGTATTCTATACGATTGTTAGGAAGATGTGATATAGCTAGTATTGTTGTTCTTCATAGGGTTTTTAAAGCTATAGAAAACCTGTATATAGTATGTATATTAACCCTTTTTCTGTAACATTTGTTACCCCATGTGGATTCATTCATTAATTCAACAAATACTTATTGGTTACCTACCATGTGGCAGGTGCTGTGCTAGGTGCTAGAGACATTGCTGCATAAAATTGTAAAATATGGATATAGTATGGTGGGTTTAACCATTTTTTTTAAAAAAATTGAAGCTGGTTTCCAATTATTCTCAAAAGGTATTTCAAATAAAGCTGCCTTAACCCCAACCTCCACTGCTTTAGCCAGCCAGCCAAGTTGCTGTGTTGGATGTTGAGTTCAGATATCATCACCCCTGGGAAGTCCTTTCTAACCTTCACACTGGATCTGATCATATATTTCTCTAAAAAGATATATCAGGTAATGATAATCTCAATAATCTGTGACAAGTCAAAGTTTTAAAAAAATGCATGGGCCAAAGGATGGGTAGGACTGCTTACAATGCAAACTTCCAGACACAAAATGGCCTTGATATTCATGATTTCACAGTGCCTGATAATACTTACTCATAATGGGAGGAAAAGATGATGACACTGAAACAAATCAAAGACTGAGAGGGCGAAGAGATGGGGACAGGGGAAGAGAGGAAGGAATTTTAATGGTTTATGGTCTATAATTATGAAAACTATAAAAAAAGATTTTTAAAATGCATGGAACTTTTTGTGGACTTGTGAATGGTCAGTCTAACTCTCATTATCTCTCTCCTTTGTTGGCTGTACCTCCTGTCCAGATTCTAGAGTGAACTTCAGAGAGTGGTATATATTTTCATAATTCCTCATAGCTCTGTCCCTATAGTTCCTGAATCTTGTAAAATTAGTCCACAGTTTTTTTTTGAACTATTTATTTATTTATTTGAGCATGAGGAAGAGAAAGAGGCAGATAGAGAAGAATGGGTGCACCAGGGCCTCTATCCACTGCAAAGGAAATCCATACACATGTGCCACCTTGTGCATCTTGCTTTACATGGGTACTAGGAAATTGAACATGGGTCCTTCTGCTTTGCAGGCAAACACCTTAACTACTAAGCCATCTCTTCAGCCCCCCTTGTTATGTTTTATTGACAACTTCCATATATATATATACCTTGTCCCCCATCATAATTCCCTCCCATCACCCTCTTTTGTCCCCACTCTCATATCTGCCCTCCACTGAACCTCTTCTTCTTTCCAACTAATCCCTCTTCTATTTTTGTCATCATATTTTTTGCTGTCATACTATTCATGTCTTAAGTAGGTAGCAGCAGCCACTCTGAGGTCTTGAATGTAATGGCCATTATAGGTTAATTTAAATAATACATCTGTTCTTGTAAGATTTGGTAGACCAAGCCAGTAAAATTATTTGGTGCCAATATTATTTGGTGGTTGTTGTTAGGTCACTTCTTAATAGCTTAATAGGATTGGCGTCCTTGTTTATTTTTATTTTTTACAGATTTCCATATTAATTTTAGTAATTGATATTAAAATAGAATATAGCAATACAGAGAATTCACTTTTGATTTTGATAACATATAAAATTCCAAAGTTCAGTCTTTCACTTGTAGCATTTGTAAATATATTTCTGTACTTTCTAAACTTGGTATGGGATCTAAGATGCTCAGTGTCAGGCTTATATTTCTTTCTTTCTTTCTTTCTTTCTTTCTTTCTTTCTTTCTTTCTTTCTTTCTTTCTTTCTTTCTTTCTTTCTTTCTTTCTTTCTTTCTTAGTTTTGGAGGCAGAGTCTCACTGTATCTCAGAGTGATCTGGAACTTTGTAGCTCCAAGCTGGCCTCAAACTCAGGGTAATCTTCCTGCCTCAGCCTCTCAATTGCTGCAATTAAAGCCTTGTTCCACTATGTCTGGCTTTGGAAAAAATATTTTTTATTTTTTTGCAAGGAGAGAAAGAGAAAGAGAGAATGAGCATAGATGTGTGACAGGGCTGCTTACCATTATAAACAAACTCCAGATGCATGCACTACTTTGTGTATCAAGCTTTATATGGGTACTGGGGACTCTAAAGTAGGTTGTAAGGCTTTGCAGGCAAGTGCCTTTAACCACTGAGCCATGTTTCCAGCCCTTTATACTATTTCTTTTAATTGGCTATATATTTTTTGTTTTTTTTTGAAGTAGGGTCTCACTCTATTATTTTTTAAAAATATGCTTATTCATTTATTTTTTATTTGAAAGCAGAGAGAGAGGAGAGAGAGAGAAAGAGAGATAAAGAGAAATAGGCATGCCAGAGCCTCTTGCCACTGCAGATGAACTCCACCGGCTTTACATGGGAGCTAGGAAATCAAACCCAGACTGTCAGGCTTTGTAAGCAAGTGCCTTTAGCCACTGAGCCATCACTCCAGCCCTTAATGGGCTATATTGTTAGTATTAGTTACTTTAGTCATTGCTGTGAATACCTGACAGGAAGCAGTTGAATAGGGAGAGAGGGAGGGAGGGAGAGAGGGAAGGAGGGAGGGAGGGAAGGAAGGAAGGAAGGAATTAAGGAAGGAAGGAAGGAAGGAATTATCTTAGTTTACAGTTCTAGGAATACAGTCCATCCTGCTAGGGAAGGGCATGGCAGCAGGAACGAGAGGCCAGCTGGTCACATTACATCCACAGCCAGGAAGCAGAGAATAAACAGGAAGTGGAGGCAGGATATAAAACTTTAAGGCCTACCACCAGTTACCCATTTATTCTAGCAAGGCTCCACTTTTTTTTTTTTAAATATAT
>PVHP010039247.1:0-16459 GCA_004024765.1 Zapus hudsonius | reverse complement strand
TCCAGTAGAAAAGGAAACATTAGGCTGTCTGTGTTAAACTCAGCAAAGGAGGCCAACTCTCCAATCTGTCATCTATTGCCTCCAGAGAGGGGTTTCTGAAAGTCTAAGTACATTACCTCATTAAGAGAATACTCCTTCCCACTGTTAAGGTCCGCAGATCATCCCAGTGAAGACCACCACTCACATATGCAAAAGGAAGAGCGTTTATTTCTCGAGACAGCAAACCAGCATGCAGGGATCTACCCTTTAGGAAGATGGTGACCCCAAATGAAGCTCACAGGCTCCTTTTAAAGCATAAACTCATAGGCGGGAAATTTGAATTACATCACAGCATACCACAGCAAATCATATCACAAGGCCAGAAAATTGAAAAATATTCTTATAAAATAATTAGTGCAGTCACTGGTGGGACAGACCTAACTCAAGGAGTAGCTGTGGGTTTTTTTTGTTTGTTTGTTTTTGTTTTAATATTTTATTTATTCATTTTCAAGAAGAGAGAGAGAGAGAGAAAGAGAGAGAGAGTACACCAGGGCCATCACCTTGTGGGTCTGGCTTATGTGGGTACTGGGAAATTGAACCTGGGGCCTTAGGCACTAGAGGCAAGTGCCTTAACCACTGAGCCATCTCTCCAGCCCGTAGCTGTGGTTTAAAGTGATTGGTTCCCTATTGCCTCATCTGCTAACTTTGCTCATAGGTCTGTGCCCCCTGGATAAGATAACCAGAAGGCCTGAACTTTAGGCTTACCTCAGGTCAAATAACCCCTGGCCTGCAGCTGTTTCCCCTTAGTCATTGAGGTGTTGGGTCAAAAGGAAATTGCTGAGGCCTTGGCATCAGCAGGTGCCTGTTTGCCTTTTATGGCCTCTCACCATGTCATTAGCATGTCTTTAGAATGTGGGGGGGGGTCCTCTTGGCCAGGTGATCCACAGCCTCAGCTGGGTTAACTCTTAAAGGAGGAGACCATAATTTTATGTTTTAGATAGTTTGGGATTTCCTGTCTCCACACAAGGTCAGAGATAAAACTCAAATTCTATCCTTTTCACCAGGAGGAAGTTGCTTTCCCTCAACAAAGCTCTGACTCCTCCAGAGGACTCCTTTACCAGGGAAAGGGAGATTGGGGTCCAAAGCTGATGGCAAGGGAGCTGGCTCACTGCCAACATTGGCACCCTATTCCTTCATGGAAGGCTGGGACCCTCTTTCAAAGGGCTCACTAGACAAGGACGGGTACACACAGGATCTTCCAGATCCCTTCTCCTTTGTCATAGTCTACTGGTTTGAAACAAATCACGAGTAAGGGAAGGAATGTATACAAGCCTGTGGAGACATAGGGGTCGGGGTACCAGAGATCATGGCCAGAAGTTGGGGAAGTCGGTTTAGAATTCATATCTATTATACTATCTATGTACCAGTTCCTTTATGTACAAAATCAGATCACCGCCCATCTTGCAATATTGTTGAGAGAATTAAGGAGGAATTCTACATACTGAGCAAAGCACTATGAATCCTCTCTTAGGGAGAATAGTAAATATTCACCATGATTCTGGATCTACAAGCAAGGGAAACTGCTGAATAGCCAGTACTTTGAATTGATTAAAGACACAGTTCTAGATTAAAACTGACTTCATAAATGCTGATTTATGAAAGTGATTTCATAAATGCTGGCCCCACTTGTGGGTCCCTGGCTTGTCATAACCTCACGAAGGCATGCATCACTTCCATAATAAGTAGAATGAGGACAATGATACCAGGTGAGAGAGAATAGGAGAAAGCTAATTTTTTAGGCAGTTTCAGTCAGGGATTGAGGCCCAGAGGGAACTAGGAGATGCCAATCCACATGCCATCTTGTCCTGGCACAAGAATAAGGGCTCCTGGCAGAACTGGAACTCGTGTCTGACCAAGATTGATCTACAGCGACCCCTGCTGTCCACAGTCTTGCATGCTTTGACCCCAGCCAACCAGGTGTGGGCAGACTCTAGGCAGGAAGAGAGAGACAAGATTAGAGCCAATTAAATACTGACCCAAGAATTTTGGAGTTTCTTATGCACCAACACACTGATGATTTGGGGTGTTCCTGGATCCTTGTCTTATGAATTCAAAAATGAAATCCACAGGCCAGAGTATAAAGTTCAAAAATACTTTATTATAAAGCTTTAGGAGGGGAAATAGAAGAGGGAGTGCTTAAGTCCAGAACTAAGAGAAGATGCAAGGTGGAGCTCTTGCCCAGGGAGGTAAGAGGGGGTTTCAGAAGCTCGCCCACCCTGAGATTGAGATTGTGTGGATTTTTATTGTTAGGACCCCGGACCCCGGACTCAAAAGAAGACTCTGACCAACTCTTCTATGCAACATGTTTTATTAAAAATAACCAGGCATGCCCAGGGCTCAAGTGCGTATCCATAGCCAGACAGAGGCAAAAAAGCCAAGAGCCAAGTTTAGCAGATCCTTTAAGGGAATCCAAACATGCATCACAATTCAAGGAATCTTTACAGGCTTTTCCAGTAACCTGGGCATTTGCACATTCTTTCCATATCTATAGAACCCATGGCCAGGCCATTCTCAGTCTTTACTGGGCTTAACCACAGATGCAAGATAACGGAAACAAAGGCAGGATTATAGGAGCAGAGTGAGGTGGGGGAGGTGCATACCAAAATACCATTCTGGGGTAGATATTTCACTTTTTTATTTCCTTTTACTAATAATTAGCTCCCTCTTGCCTTGAGATTTTCTACTTTTATTTTAATTTTATTCTAACATTATGAGCCCGTGAATGGGCAGCTAGTTTAACTAGTCTGGTCATGGCATCAGGTGCCTGCAGTCACAACCTCTGGAAAAGGGCTATCTTCCCAGGAACCTTAATTCCTCAGGAAGGGAATGGAAGGACTCCCTAAGAGGACAGCGATAAGAAAAGACCAGATCTCTCTGACATTTCTGACAGGTAGTGAAGCATTTTCTCCCACAGCCCAAGGACAAAGCTATTCACTTTGGGGTCCATCATCCCTAAACTGCCTAGTCAATTTCTGTCTCCTATTAATACCAATTTCTAAGAGCAGCTCTCTCTGGTCTACCACGGTATGCATTTCTATTTCCCACTATGTATTTCAAAGTCTATGGATTTGTATAACAAACATGCATCATCACACATGTGTATGACTCAAAAAGGGGTGTGTGTGTGTGTGTGTGTGTGTGTGTGTGTGTGTGTGTGTGTGCAGAATGGCTGGAGCAGCTCTGAGTCTGGACCAGTGAGTGGGCTGATGAGAGCCAGAAAGGCTGCTGGGGAGTCCCCACAAGTGCCCGGTACATGAGGATCTCAGGGAAGGAGCTTGTGCAAAGCCAGTGGAAATGCAGATCACACATTGGCAGGGATTCTGACTTAGTAAACCGGGGGAGCCCTGAGCCCCGAGCTGGACACATCAGCCCCAGGTGATCTGCTGCATTTTGAAAAGCCTTTGTTAGGAGTTGCTCTCCTCCTGTAATGCAAATGAACTCTGAAACTGGAAAGCCAGGAGTCTCACACCTGGCTGTCAGTTGGCGGTACAGGAACAATCCTGGGGTTTGGGAAGAAAAAAAGAGTTTGCCACTTCTGTTTTGAGATTGTTTATACATTTTTTTAATTTAAGAAATATACAGGCCTACAGTAGCAAGTTCTTTACTCTTTCTGAATTTCTATGATAATGAAAATAAATTCATTTGAAGATATGATGGAAAGTCTAAGCATAAGGCCTATTGTGAAAAATGCCTCCTCACCTCCATTTCTAATTCCTCTCACCATGACAAGCCGCCTCTCAGGATATTCAAAGCCCATTGGAAAGGTTCCCAGTCAGCCAGGGTAGAGAGAAACTGGTCTTAAATTTGGCTGGAGCCTCCTGCCACCTAGTGGTCATTCAAGGACATGCTTTTTAATTCATTAATCTCTGGTCCACCCTCCATTTGTTGACTTCAGTAAATGTCCTGCCCCAAGTGTTGACAGACGCTTTGATGGCTCTCTTTGAATGTCCTTTACTCCACACGATATCGATGTAAGTCAGTTTAAACTGGTTGGGGACATTTCTGAAAATACACTCACCTATACTCCCGGAACAAGACTGCTGCTGGTTGAAGCAGAAGAAACTGAAGATACCCCCCCCCCATATCACTCACATTAAATCAAACCCTCAATTCCATCATCACATGGGCCTCCCTCTAATGATGAACTTCTGGTTCCATCCATCTTTATAAGGACCCTGTGATTCCATTGGAAACATCTGAGTAATCCAGGCTACTCTATCTCCAGACCCTTGACTTATCTGGAATGCCCTTCTTTAAATATACATATACATAAATACATACTATATATATATTACATTTTATTGTATAATTTAACATACTGTAATTTCGTCATGTTGCCACCCCTAAGGACCATCCTCTTTCAAGGTAGTCCTTTCTCTGCTTTGTTTTCTCATTCCTTTTATCTTCCCCATCCCCCCATCCTTTATGTCAAAATGTTGATGTGCTCAGGACAGACACTACAGGTCCTGTGGAGGCATCAGTAACCACTGTGGGCTCATGAATGTTCCAGTCAGTTCATTTCAGGAGGACATGGTATATCTTCACACTCCTGTGGCTCTTACATTCCTTCAGCAATGTGTCCTGAGTCTTGGAAGGTGAAATAGAAATCTCCTTTAGTATTGAGCTCTTGATGGCCTCTTTTTCTGCTCAATGAGTTTTGAGTCTCCTCAGTGACTACCACTATCTCCATAGAGACGTTCTCTGGCTAACTGTGAGAAGAGCACTCATGTTCATTCGGCCACTTTTTATGAATGTTCCCCGGGCCTGGTGTGTGTGATAGAGACGACTCATCCAGTGATAAGCACTAGGCTTTCTCTACTTCTTGTCATTTTGATGAGTCTTGAATCTCCGCAGTATTTGCTGCCATTTGCAAAAGTAAGATTCTCTAATGAAAATCAAAAGTAGAATTCCCTTCTTGCTGTGTAACTTCACATATAGGCAGGATCCAGGGGTAAGAATGTGTGCCTCTTTGGAGAGCCATTATTCCACATAGCACAAAAGCTTGGGTGCAAGCATGCTCATCCTGAAGGGACCAGCATTCCTTTAGCATATTCATGTCAGGCCCTGAAGAAGCAAAGATGCTAAGAAAGATGAGAGCTCCACTCTCAAGATGTTGACTTTGGAAAGACCCAAGGAGACCATTAGTTGATGCAGAAACATATTTCAGAGCTATGACATTGGTGCTGGCTTCCAAGTCCATTATCAATATTGACCCGGGTCTTTGAGTATTCTTGTAAACACTAATGTGTATGGACCACACAAAATGGGCAGATATTCTCTTTGCTTCAAAGATGAGAAATCTTAGTGTCAAATAGTGAGGTGCCAGGTAGGCACAGTGGTGTATGCCTATAATCTTAGCACGCAGAGGCTGAGGGCTTGAGAGTTCCAGGCCAGCTTGGGCTTCATAGTAGGACTTTGTTTCAAAAGAAGGAAAAAGAAAAAAGTGAAGTTTCTGCCTAAGGTCAATGTAAAAGTGAAATTGACTGAAAGATAAAGGCCCATTCAATAAAGAGAAGAGCTGGGGTGGATTTATTTGGTGGAAAAGGTTTATTACAGGAGGGTCAGTAAGCTGTGGTCAAGTCCCTTCAGATTTCTAACAAGAGAGCTTCTTACTTTTATAACTTTTGGGGGGAGAGAAAGTTTTACTCCACATGAGACAGTCTCCATGCTGGAAACCATGGAGGCAGTAGATAGGACCCAAGACACAGGTGGACTCGGAATTCCCTGGTAACAGAGGTTGTTCTGCTATAACAAGGGTAGAGGTTGGAGTGAAGCACAATGATAATAGAACTAGTTAAAAATTCAAGGCTGCCTCAGCTTAGCTCCAGAAGCAAAGGGGCGCTTGACAGGACCACATTTGTTATTGTCAGATAGTTTACAAATAGTGAAGCCACAATAGTAGACAAGTCACTCCAAACATCTCTCACTAAAGTCTTCTCAGTTCATTCCAAAATTAGAATCCAAAGAAAGAGCCCTGTGACTAGCTCCTGGTCTCTCTCATATGCCTTGTCCCGTCTGCACAATGGGACTGTAGCAGGCAGAATGCTTTCTCCTGCCAAGAATTCAAGTAACTTCAGAAGAACCAATCTAATGAGACATAAGCATTTCATTAGCTAATATAATTTATAAACTCCAAACTGATAATGTAAATTCCAAGAAGGCAAGAGTCGTGCCTCTTTTAGTATTCCCAGTGAGGGAAAAAATGCCTAATTCATAAAGTAGATACGCGGACCAGATACTTCCTAAGGTGACTATGATGGTTAATCTCTGGATAATTTGACAAGATTTAAAATCACCATGGAAAGAAATCACTGAGCATATTTATAAGGGATTTTCTAGCTTAGATTATTTGGGGTGTCTGGCACCATTCCATGGGTGGGGGTCCTGGACTGAATAACACGAGGACATGATCTCAGCAACGGGACTCATTGCCTTCTGTGCCCTGATTGCAGATGTGACCAGCTCTGCTTTGTGCTCCTGCAGCCATGCCTTCCCTGCCATGGTGAACTGTAACTCAAACTATAAGCCAAATAAGCCTTTCTCTCCTGAAGTTGCTTCATGTTAGGTGTTTTCATAGCAACAGAAAGTAACCTATGCAGTGATTCACCTTCCAGTGAGCCATACCCTTGTATTATCCCTTCACCTAGAGGGTGAGTGTAGCAGTAACCATCTCATTGCTGGGACAAAGCACCTGACAAAAAGCAGTATGTAGAAGGAAAGGGTTCATTTGACTTATAATTTCAAGGGAAGGCATGGCAGGAGCAGGCAGCTGGATATCACATCTCTACCGCAGGAAGAAAAGAAGAGACAGGAGAGTTGGGCTGTAATACCCCAAAGTCCATCCTCAGTGATACACCACCTCCAGCAAGGCTCCACTGGATGGGGATGAAGTGTGATGCTTGATCACCAAGAGAGCAGAGTTTATAGGTGCTTCTCACCTAAGACTATGACAGACATGATGTTGCTGTCCCCCACATTAAGAGTACTTATGACTCCATCTTACATAGCTGGAGCAAGAGATTCTCACTGCCTGGCTTCAAAGAAGTTATGAGGTTGATTGAGTTGTGAATAGGCCCTCTGGCTAGGAACCAGGAACCAGGAACCATGAACCATCGGTATCCTCAAAGAGCTGAGGAAGTCCCTTTACTAATGCCCAGCACTAAATGGGCCCTTGATCATAGAATTATCCAGAAAGAATTAGCATTTCACACCTGGAAGGAGAATTTTCCCCCAATCAACTCTCCAGATGAAGACGACGCATCCCTACGCAGCCTTGCAAAACCCTGAGAAGAGAAGCAGCTAATCTTAGACTCCTGGAAATTGAGAGACAAACATATACTTACATAATAAACAACCCTCTGAGCCTGTGGTAATCCATGATGGTAGAAGAGGAAAAAAAAACCCCAATATTCAATAAATATTTGTGAAAAGCCTGAGAGATGGGAGTGGAAGGGAGAGAAAAAAGAGTAAAGTCCACTTTGTAACTATGTTGCTTAACACAAATGTGTCCAAAACCTCAGTAGATATCTACAACACTGTTATGCTCTCCCCATGGGTATAGGGGAGAGGAAAACATGGTGTGTGTGTGTGTGTGTGTGTGTGTGTGTGTGTGTGTGGTTTTTGTTGATGTTGTTTAGTTTTAGTTTTAGTTTAGTTTAGTTTTTTTTGGTTTGTTTGTTTTTTTGAGAAAGGATCTTGCTATAATCCCATGGATGGCAGTCCTCCTTCCTCAGCTTCCTGAGTCCTGGGTTATAGATATGCACCTCCACACCCAGTTTAACATGCAAATCTTTGGCTGTCACTGAGAGTTGATTCAGCAGCCTCAACAGATGCATCAATTGTGCTACAGTTCTGGTTGTCAGGCTCCAGAAAGGACTGTGGCCTGGTCTCGAGACTCATACCTAGTTCACTCATCCACCTCTGGAACCCTGAGAGGGAAGCCATTCATCTCTACCTAGACTACTAAAAATTCATTTCTTACAGCAAAGTCTATAAAACAAACCCTTGCCCATGTTCCTATCAGCCACCCTAATGAAACTCATTGATCCACAAGCAAAATAATAATCATAATAAATTAATAAATGAAAGTTGAAGGGGGAGTCGGGAAGAGAAAGGGAACAGTGCAGGGGAGCAAGAGAGGATAATGGGAAGTGAATATAATCAAAATGCATTATATACATATATGAAAATGTCATGATGAATTCTATGGTTACATATGTCACTACATGCTAATAAAAACATTTAAATCGTACCCCATCAATCACTGGAAGCATGCATAGAGAACACATGGACTTACTCCCATAGAGAAGGTTTGCAGAAGCATTAGAACTGAAGCTTTATGAGTGCAGGATTTGTCTGTGTGGTTCACTGTTGTATCTTTATGCCCTCTACTCTTCCCGGCACAGCGGGAAGCGGGCCAACATTTAACACGTGGGCAAATATGAAAGAGGACAACGCCGCGGCCATAAACTAGTCAAAACTAATCAATGGTCTGTTCCATTCATGGCCTCACAATGCAGGACCAACAATGTGTTCTTTTCACACCTATCTGTCTCTTGGACTTAAAAAGCCTCAGGGAGGAATGGCACTGTTATTCCTCAGTAAACAGGAACATGATTCTAAATTATGAATATGAGCCACAAGTCTACCACACCCAGCTCAGTCTCTAGGGAGTTTGGTTAATAATTAATCAAGCCTTGTCAGTTACATAAGGTCAAGGAGGGATGGGATTCCTCCAGTGTGGGACTTCTCACTCAAAGTGGAACATTTCATTTAATAAACAGCTATCGGCTTATTTTATTAAACAATTATGCCATCAAGTCAAGTGACCACTCCTAGGACAGATTCATGAATGAAAGTCAGTGGGCAACTAGAAATTTGACTTTCTCATGATGACTGATTGCTCTTCTAGAAATAATAAGAGAGGCTGAGAATGAACTTCATGAATTCCATGTGCTATGGCCTGTATCCTCAGCCATGAACTGGCCCCTCTCCTTGTGAGCTGTGCAGTCTAGCAGGAGATACAGGCATTCTTAAGTACCCAGCTGCCCACAGCACAGTGAACAGTGTTCCAGAGAGAAAGTGCCCAATGCTGCATAACCAAGCACTTCAAAGAGAGTGCCAACACCAGCAGAGGAAACTGCTCTCCTGAGAAAGGGTAGATGCTCTGAGGTAAGAGCCAGTGGTGATGGGAGTTGGGGAGATAGTCAGTGAAGTGCTCACAAGCATGAGGACCTGAGTTTGATCCTCAGAACCCACATAAAAATACTGGACATGGTGGCGGGAACTTGTAATCCCAGCCCTTGGGAGGCAGAGGCAGTAGGATTAGGAATTCAAGGCTAAGCCTGGGCTGGTGAGTGAGATCCCGCCTCAAAGAACAAGCAATAACACAAGCAACAGACCATTGATACATTGCTTTAAGTTTATTTTTATTATTTATTGGGGGGGGGGAGTGTGCCATGGTGCACGTGTGGAGGTCATAGGACAACTTCAAGGTTTCTGTCCTCTCCTTCCACCTCCAGACTAGCTGCCCCTCCCACCCAGTTTACGGATCCTCCTGGTTCTTCCCCCCATTACCATAGGTCCATTGGAATCACAGATATGTACACCACTTTGCATCCGGCTTTATGTGGGTGCAAGCACCTTTAACCACTGAGCCATCTCCCTATCCCTCAACATTGGTATATTTTCATGTTCACTGTGAATATTCTTTCACAGTGGAATTTTAATAATGGCCTGGAACTTTAATATGTTCATCACTTTTGAGTAATCTCCATTTTAATTTTTAGTTGTTAGAAATAATTCTTTTGCTGACTCTAGGACACCAAAGAAAAAATAATCTTAACACTTTTATTTTATTTTGGCCTTCCTCTCTCCAATATATATATTCACATACACACTTCCCTGAGTCCATTCTTCCCCATCTAATACATTCTAGTCTATAAACCACTTTTTCTGCTTTACAAATATACTATGGGCATTTTCCATGTTAATCAATATTCTTTCACAGGAGATTTCTAATGTTGGCCTGGAAGTCTAATTTATTCATCCTTGTTTAGTAACCTCTCTGTTAATTTTTAGTTGTTAGAAATAATTCTTTAGCTGACTCTCGGTAAAGGACCATCAGTAGACTCAGATCCAGACTGTATTTGCTCGTTTAAGGGACACTCAGGCAAACACTGGTTTTCTCATCAACATTCTGTGCTACCTGGTATATACTTTGGAGGCTGGCCTAGTCTCCTCGGGCAGGAATAAATTAGAAGACGAAGCAAGCCTGGTGAATGTGCGGCTTTCATACACATCAGCCTGTCTCCTGGACTTGCTGTCTCCACACTCCAGCGGCCAGCTCTGGGAGTATTTCCTGCCCGGTTTCCACTTGAAGGAACCCTTTGGCAAGAAGCAGCAGCATCCAATACAAGTTGCACAGCCCTCTGCACATCGGGGCAGAGCAGAAGCTGGAAAAGATGCCCGAGATGAAAACAAGACATTAACACCACACTGGCCACTTTGCTGTTTACCAGACGTCCAGAAGGGATGTGCTGATGACTTCCTGAAAGGAAAGAAATGCTGGTTCATATTCTAAAGCCCTGAACACTTTCAGCTCTGAAAAAGGGGTAGTGTTGACAAGATGTCCTGACAACCCTTCTCTCTCTCTGTGTATAGGTATGGGCATGCATATACCATGGCACACAGGCAGAGGTCTGATGACAACATCAGGGTATTGGCCTTTGACTTCCACCTTGTTTGAGACAGGGTCTCTCTCATTATTTTTACATGAGATTATCTGGCCCACAAGCTTCAGGACTCCCCTGACTCTGCCTCTCATTGCCATAGGCATGTTGAGATTACAGACATAGCCGTTACTTGTGTACAGCTTTATATGAGTTCTGGGGACCCAAACTCTGGTTGGTCATCAGGCTTGTGCAGCAAGGGCTTTTAACCACTTTACCCACACCCCAGGCCCACAACCCTTCTTTAAAGCCACATCTTTAAGGAATGCTTACTTGAGGTGGCAAAGAGAAAGAGCCAGATATTCTCAAGTAGAAAACTGTTTGACCCTCGCTGTCATTCTCATGGACAGAGACTGATCAATCCAATCACAAGTCCCTCCTTATGGGAAAGAGACGGGCTAAGATCTTCCCATTCCCATTGGATGTAAGTAGCAATAAGTCCTGAGAATCTTAAACTTCTCATTCCCTCTGCTCCAGTAATATGAACCATAACTTACTTGTGCTTTTACAAGCATGAGTTTCTTCAAGCACCATAACAGTCCTGTATTTCAAGTAGTACTGTGGCCCCTATTCCATAGGTGGGGAAACCAAGATGTGGAGAGGTTGAGATGATCCAACAACTAGATTTGACTTCAAAACCCAGACCAATGTGTTGCTAAGCATTACACCACGTATCTTTCAGTAAATCCATTTGTAGAATAAGTGTTCTAAGAAAATAACATAGTCTAGGGGAAACATAGTTTGATACACAAAGATGTTCATCTCATTTACAATAAAGAAAAATTACAAGTTGGTCAAACAACTGGAGAAAGTCCAATAAATTAAGTTACATGAAATATATATTTGTCAAAATGATACATGATAACCTAGAATGTTGACAGACTGATAGATGTAACTGGTAGCTAATTGCAGACCTGAATTGCTGAAGGCCTATGACTAATATAGAGAGCATGGCTCTTCTGAGCCATCAGCCAGCTTGCTGCTGATCCTGTAACATTAGGAGACAATCAGGAAGTAGTGTTTTCAGTAGAGGTTCTAGGACAACCTACTAAACAGACCATTAACCCCATCATAACAGACTTAAAGAGAACAAACACCATGAATCACCCATCTATTTAAAAAAAATCACTAGCATTTGCTCTGGTACAGTTGCTGTAGTAAGCATTTTGTATCCATTTAAACTCTGCCTAGAAGGTAATGTTTTGATCCACTCTTCCTTTGAAATAAGAAACCATCTCTCTTACCATTAGCATCACAGTTGAGAAGTGGGGGAGTCAGCATTCAAACCCAGATAGTCTGGTTTCTATGCCTGTGACTAAACTATTACCCCACACAAAGCCTGCGGCAGGTGCCACCTTTCCATACTTGTCTGTGGCACAGGCCTGTGTGATCCTGTAGCCAGAATATTCCTGGAATTGATAATGAAATACGTGTAAGACCCTGGGTCTATGCTGTTGGCAAGACCTGGGGCCAGAGAATGAAGGGACACCCCATTCCCACCTGGTCCCAATGCCCCAGCAGATAAGTGAGCAGATTTATCCACAGAAAGTATAATGGATTTGTATGTACTTTCCATAGATGACTCTATAAAAACCATCTAATCCTTTAATGTATTATTTTAATGATATATCCATATTAGGACTCTAGATGTTTCCATATCTCTGGGATTGTTCAGATATCTGAATATATCAAGGTATATTGACCATTGATTGATGAATATGTGGTTTCCAACTTCTTTAGATTTCCATCAATGTGATAGCTATCTTTACATAGGCCTTTTTATAGAAAGACATGTGCAAACATACATGTACCAATATACTTCTCTCCAGCATGGGTGGAAATTGACCTATGGTGCCAGGTGTGTCTGACCTGTGGCCTATAGGGCTACATTATTCCAGAATAGCTATGGATTGAGTCAACACATTTATAGTTGGTAATGTCCTGTCACAATGTCAGAAGGTTGGAAATCCCAATATACCTTCATCAAACTCCTTATAATCAAATTCACAAAACACCACCACTATAGATTCATAAGAAATCATAGAGTTTTGTTTTTTTTTCTATTTTATTATTTTGTGTGTATGCATGTGTGTGTGTATGTCTGTATAATGTGTATGTACGGGTTCTTGCAGGCCATGGTACGTGTATGGAGGTCAGTGACCTTGCCTTTGACCTTGTTTAAGAGAGAATCTTTCTTGTTGTATTGTTGCTACAAACATCAGACTCATTGGCCCATGAGCTTCAGGATTCTTCTGATTCTGCCTTCCTTTATTGTAGGAGCAGTGGGGTGGCAGATGCATGCGCTGCTTATACCCAGTTTTACAGAGGCGCTAGGGAACTGAACTCTAGTTGTCAGGCTTGTGCAACAAGTGCTTTTAACTACTGAGAAGCTCCAATTTTAATACAAATTTCCTATTTATGACTTAGGTCTTTCCTCCTGTATCAGGTGTGCCCATCCTTTACCCTGCAGGCCACATGCATCCTAGGAAATCTAAAATTACAGCCCAACACATTTGTAGATGAAAATGTCACATCTCATTGTCAAAAGGCTGGGCAGACATATGTGCAGTGCAGCTCTTTTTAAACAGCTTGTCTTCTATTGTATTGTCTGTTCCTATTCTTGTCCATTTATGTAAATAATTCTGATAAACTTTATACAAGTTCTGAACAATATCCTTTTTCTGTTACATTGATAATAGTTTTCCCAGTTTTTAAAACTTGTTGTAACTTTAGGAAAATTTCACTCATATCAAAGATTTTGATCTACATATCAAATTTCTCAATTTCCCCCTTCATTCCTTTCCTTTTGCGGCTTGTTTCTCAAAGCCTTTTGGGGCTGGGGAGGAGGCTCAGCAGTTAAAGGTACTTGCCTGCAAAGCCAGCCATGCTGGGTTCAAGTACCTCATACCCACATAAAGTCAGATGCACAAAGTGGCACATGCATTTAGGGTTCATTTGCAGTGCTAAGAGGCCCTGGCATGCCCATTCTAAATCTCGCTCAAATAAATAGATAAATATTATTTTAAATTTTATAGTTTTAAAATTTATTTGTGAGGACAGAGAATGTGCTGGCTCACCAGGGCCTCTTGCCCCTGAATACAAATTCCAGATACATGCACCATTTTGTGCATCTGGCTTTACATGCATTCTAGGAATTGAACCCAGGCCAGCAGGCTTTGCATGCAAGTACCTTTAGCCACTTAGCCATCTACTCAGCCCAAGAATATTTTTTAAAAAGCCTTTCCCACCCCATGGTCATAAAGATGCTCCATATCTAAGTAAAAACAAAGATGTTTTATATCTTGATAATATAGGGTTAGCTACATCATGACTTTATAAATTTTTTAAATTAATTCTTTGACTTTTTAAAATACTTTACTTATTTGAGATAGAGAGAAACATACAGAAAGAGAGAGAGAGAGAGAGAAAGGAAGACAGAGAGAGAGAGAGAGAGAGTGGGTATGGGCAAGCCAGGGCCTCCTGCAACTGCAAGTGAATACCAGAAAAGAGCTCCATTTTGTGCATCTGGTTTTATGTGCATACTAGGGAATCAAACCTGGGCATCAGGCTTTGCAAGCAAGCGCCTTTAACCTCTGGGCCATCTTTCTAGGCCCAAATCTTAGATTTTTACTTGCTTTTTAACTCACTATAATCTGGCTTTCACAATTAATACATTATAGAAATTTCTCTTTCTAAATCCCTGAGCCATGGTTTATTTTAGGCTCTTTCCTGACTTACTTACGTGACATATTTGCCAGTTCTGTCTCCTTCTTCTCCCTCAAAACCATCATCTCAGCCTCAAAAACTTCTTGAATCAATAAAGTGAATGCGTTTTTTTCCCCTCTGGCTTTCCTGGCTACCAAATCTCCTTCCTTTAACTGTGTGTCCCTGTAAGTATCTGCAGGATCTGCCCAGAACATTGTCTCTGAAGTTTCTTGTTCCTCCACATAAGTTATCCTGGCTCCATGTCCATCCTAAGAATTTCCAACTATTAATAATTGTGATGGTTTATGGTTAACATGATTGATTTCCTAATGCACCTCTCTTTTGTACCTCATTCAAGTAAGTGCCCATCCTCTGCTTCCTATAACCAGCTGGGCATCCCAGGAATCCCTTGGGAGCAATTTGTGTAATATCAAACTTGCTTTCATCTCCCTTTCCTTCAGCTACTACCTGAATGCTTCCTTCTGTTTATTAATCTGAGTCAAGGGAGAACACGTAATGCTTTGTACAAAAACTCATCTAATTTTCTGGTTCCATTTCCTAATCATTATGAGAAAAGGATTATGGACAGAATACCCTTGCTTACCCTTAGGGACAACAACTTCCTCAATTTTCTTATTTAAGTTATAAGCCTCAAGAGGAACTTTCTGGAATGGTGACCAGAAGGCAATCCCCTTGCATGGTACTTAAACTAAAAGAAATGGCTTTCCTATTTATTTGAACCATCTCATAGAGAACAAAAAATAGTGTTATAACCATAACTAAATTTTCGGTTAGTTCATATGCAGAATGGCAGAGCTGGCAGTGTACCACTCTACAACTTGTTCTAACACAAGCAGAAGCTGCCAACTACTGAGTTCTGAGGAAGAACAAGGCTCATCTTCAAGACTGTTTCCACCACATCCAACTCTGGAGGCCCACAGAGGGGAATTGTGAGGGACTTTCCACTGTGGATTGGCCTTGCTCTTGGTGGAGGGAGTTGAATACTGGCTTATTTGTATTCTCAGACTGTCTTGGCAGGAGGACAAGGCAAAACTCACAATAAATCTGAAATGCAGGTACACCTAGGGAAAACACATCAACCAAATGTTTGCCTTCCTTAAAAACACAGGCTGTTCTTTGGAGTTAGCGCTTGGAGGATGGGCAGAAGGGGACAGGCTGGTTGGTAGGAAAGGAATGGACTTTAGAAGGAAGTTGGTAGGAGCTTGGATATTATTTTATGATCATTACTAAATATCTGTCAATAAGACCACATATTAAATAATCTCTGAATATCAGTCACTGTACTGACTGTTTTCAGGGAATCTTTTTTGACCTTCTCAACATTGCTGGTAAATATAAATCTCATGTTGTTGGAATGGAAAGATCTGATATTAATAATCTTTCCCAAATCACAGCGTTAGCAAATGAGAGAGCCATGAATAGGCACCAGGTCTGTATGATGTCATCTGTGCACTTTCCAATATAGCAGGTTGGTGTAGAGACTAAGGAAATGGGTGAGGTGTCTAGCTGTTCAGGCCAAGCATACAGTGACTTCAGCACCATGTCTGAGAGGCCTGTCAGTAAGGCTGGATGGAAAAAAAAACCAAAAACACTTGGTCTTTAAAAAGGGAAGGAACTTGTTCAAGATGAGATCACCCATGAGAAGCCAGCCCAGTGAAGAACCAGAGCTCTGGGCAGACAGTACCTCATCAGCCAGGGCTCAGAGAACTTGGAACAATGATAGAAATAGTGAAAACAGGAGTCCTTCGTGAATGAAATTTGGGGACTATATTCAATCTTTTGTTTGTTTGCTTGCTTGCTTTTTTGATTTTGTTAAAGCAGCCTCTTACTTTAGCCCAGGCTGACCTAAAATTCACTCCATAGTCCAGGCTGGCCTCAAACTTACAATGCTATTCCTACCTCAGCTTCCCAAGTACTGGAATTGAAGGTATGTGCCACCATGCCCAATTGTAATCCTTCTGATA
>PVHP010039246.1:0-16471 GCA_004024765.1 Zapus hudsonius | reverse complement strand
CACTCATAACATCTCCCTTTATGATTATACAATCCCTGTGGGCAGAATTTCAGACAGTGAGGCCCAAGTAAGTTTTCTTTTGTTGTTTTGGTTTTCTCAGTGCTGGGGACAGGAACCCAGGGCCTCATACATGGTAGGCAAGCATTCCACCACTGAGCTCCAACCTCACTCTTTTTTAAATAGAAATTTATTTTGAGATGGGATCTCAGTAAAGGGATCCGGCTGTCCCTGAACTCACTCTGTAGCCTTGGCTGGACTTGAACTTGTAGTCCTCCTTCCTCAGCCTCCCAAGTAGCTGTGGAATTAAAATAAGATCATTGAAACATCTGAGCCACAGGCCTGGCTCTCAGGTTTTCTGATGAAGGTCTTGCAAAGCCGAAATCCAGGTGTCTGCTCTCCCCACCACCTGGGCTGTCTCATGGGGGCTCCAGGGATGAGGGAATAAACCAACCCTCAGCTCATCTAGGTTATTGTGTCCACATGGTCTCAGGACTGAGGCTCCTTTCTTCCACAATTTTAAGATGGAGTCTCCATTTCCCTCTGGATGCTCCTCAGAGCTAGTTCTTAACTTCTAGAGAATTCTACTTCTTGGCCCATGTCCCCATCTATCTTCGAAGCCAGCAACAGGGTGCCTGATCTTGTTCGTGCTTTTCATCTCTCTCCTCTCCTGGCCACAACCTCTTTTGCTTTGAAGGGCTCTTGTGTTTCACTTTGACATCCCAGGATGATCTTGGTAGTCAGTAATTAGTTAGCTTACTTATATTTCCAAAGTCTCTTTTGCCATGGTACGTAGCATAAACATGGAGGCAACAGCAGAGAAGGTCATGGGCCCAAGGTTGCCAACCACAGGCCCCCTAAGTTGCTCTCTATATAAGGGATGAAACCTCTTCCGATGTGGAAACCCCTGAGGTTGATGCCACTCCATTGAGGCGACTACAGTGTCCTTAAGGAGAGAGATGGGGAGGCAGAGCCATCAGATATAAGGCAGGTGACAGAACTATCACAAGGTCTGGGTCCTTTTATGAATTGGGAGGACTGACAAGGAAAATGTGGGCCTGGGGAGATGACTCAGTGAGTAAGGGTTTGCTGCACAAGCATGATGACCTGAGTTCAGATCCCCAACACCTATGTAAACACTGAGTGAGTGTAGTGACGTATACCTTAATCTCAGTGCTGGGAGGTGGAGACAGGAGAATTCTGAGGGTTTACTGGCCAGCTAGTCTAGCCCAATTGGTCACTTTGATTCAGTAAGAGAGCCTGACTTGAAAAATAAGGTGGAGAGCAATTGAGGAAGATACCCCATATTGACCTCTGCACACAGTACACACAGACACACACAGACACACACACACACACACACACACACACACACAGATGCAAAAATAAAGAAAGAGAGAGAGGGATAAAGGGAGAAGGAAAGAAAGAAGGAAACAGAGAAATGCCATTAAAGACTGACTTCTGCTTCACATATAAGAGATTTCACTTTTTCAGCCTAAACACCCAGAAAAGACATGCATTTTGAGATCTGTTAGGTGTGAATACTCTATGCAATACTCTGAAGATGTTCCAGAAACTTCTAAAAGGAAGATAGACAGTTCTTTGGTATGAAAGTGGCAGGTATCCTGAATGGTAGCAATAAATAAATGATAGCGACATGGCAGTGTTAGTGGACCAACCACATTCCAGCGGAGTGTCACTGCACACTAAGAAGGCAGACGATCGTCTCTGCATTGTGGTTGCATGAAGGAAGGCAAGCTAACATGGCTGAGCTGTGGACTTGACCTCTGTGAGAGTCTCACAGGCTCATTCTGCTCTAAGAAGCCAACCCTTTGGGCCTCCAAGGCCCCTCCCCCATCCTCTGCCTTTGACTCCTTCCAGGATGTCCTTGGACCAGCCACCTAAGAAATAATGATTTAATTATTGGTGTTTTCTCAATGACATAATTAAATATCAACAGTGAGGTAAATTAACCTGAACTTGTTCTGAGGACACTTATGCCCTGGAATATTTTATTTGGAGGCTTCTCTACCCCACAGCTTTTGGCTGTTATGGATCTAAAATTAGGTTTCCAATTTAGGCCCCAGAGGCAAGAGGTACAAATGGCTATGAATAGCATAGAGGTAGCACTTTCTTTGGGGTGCTTCTGAAGGGGCTGAGAAGACATGAGGATTCTCGGGCAATCATGAACTGGGGTCATCTGGTTGAGGACTGTGCAGTGAGCAGACATGACCTGGAAACCCTAGCAGGTGACAGGTGACAGGTCCGTACAAGGACGCACAAGCCTGGTGCTGGGTTTGCTGGCCTTGGCACCACACTCCTGAAGGCAAGACGAGGGAAATTTCCCACTTCATCTCAGTTCGCTTCCAAAGCCAGAAGCACCTGTGCTATAACAAATGCAGGATACAGCTGAGAAGGGGAAATAAAATAAATAATAATAACTTGCAGCTAAGGGCATTTTTTAAAAGGGGGGAGAGGGTCGGCTCAAAGCTAATGACAGTGTCTCTGCCTCTCCTGCTTCAGGCAGTGACAGAAAGTTAAAAATCTAAGCGGCTGGAGGAAAGACAACACTTAGCAAGCTCATTTGCAGGCCTGTACTTATCCTAATTTATTTCATTATAGGCTTTGCTTTTCTTTGAGAGACTTTTAAATCTATTTTTAATGGAAAACAATTGTACATTCTTGCTTCCCCTCAATCTCCCAACCCCAGAGCAGGGAGAGGGACTTACTAAGCAGGAAGGCACGTTTTTAAAGAACCTTTCTATTGAGACGACGGGGAGAAATTACTTTGCAATCTGCATGAAGACTTGCAGTACTGATGACGCTCAATGTCTTATCTCACCTGCAATGAAAGCATCCAGCTAACTTCCAGGTCACCTTGTGTGGCCCTTGCCACCGAAGCTCTCTGGCCAGTCTGACTTTGCACTCTGGAGCCCATGCCCATGTCCTGTGAAATACCGCATCCATGTGGCCTCCAGCATTGGACAAGCAACTACTAAATACAAGCTTCCAAGCCGGCTGCATGTGTGCACACTATACACTTGTAAGACAATCTCTCTCTCTCTATCTCTCTCTCTGCCTGAGGAAGGAAGAGAAAGAGGGTGAAGGAGAGAGAGAGAGACAGAGACTGAGACAGAGACACTCATTCTCAGGCTTAAAGATGAGAGAGAGAGAGAGAGCACATCAGAGTCACTTAGACACTTCTGGATTAAAAACTGGTCTCCTTGTGGCATAAATAAGTATAATAATGAATTTTCTATCCATCAAGGACTTCTAGATTCTCTTCAAAAACAGAAGGGAAACAGGCTGAGCTGAGCTGTCTCTACATGCATATGGGGAGAATTAAAAAGTAAAAAATTAATTTGAAGAATTTCCTCACCTTACATTAGGAAATCAATTAGATCTATTCCTATTTCTATGCACAGCTTAATTTAGAAGTACTATATCCATCAGTTGCTCTGTTGAAGTGCCCAACATGAGGAAGGTAAGACAGGTATTAACTAGCCCAGAGGAATGGATGAGAAAATTAATACATGGTGAGATAAAATGTCATGTTCAAGGTCATGGGAGAAATTGATTTAACAGCCAGGATTGGACCCATGTCCAGAAGCTATGAGGTAAAGCCCCACCCTATTCCTCTTCAATCAAGGCAGCTTCTGTATACCAAGAACATAATCACATGCAAAACAGCCCCAAGATTTTGGAAAGCGGTGAATAAACAAGTCCAAGAGATGTTAAGACCATGGAGAGAAAGGCACATGGGAAGAGTCAAAAAGTACTAACTTGAAAAAAAATCTCAGAAGTCAAAACCCATAGTTAGATCAAAAAATGACAACAACCAAGTAGACCACAACGGTGGAAATCTTTCTTTAACACTAAAAGGCCAGGTTGTTTGGGGAGGAATGTCAGGATATATATGGAGTAACAATAATGTCCAAAGCTATTTCTTTAATATTAAAAAAATTTTAAAAAGCTGGATGTGGTGGCGAATGCCTTTAATCCCAGCACTTGGGATACAGAGTTAGGAGGATCACCATGAGTTGAGACCACCCTGAGACTACATAGTGAATTCCAGGTCAGCTTGGGTTACAGTGAGGCCCTACCTCAGAAAATGAAAAATTAATTAATTAATTAAACAAAATAAAACAGGGGCTGTGGAGATGGCACAGTTGTTAAAATGTTTGTTTTTGAAACATAAGGACCTGGGTTCAATTCCCAGAACCCATGTTCAAAAAATAAATTTAAAAGTAAAGCATGGTGCCAAGTGCTTGTCATCCCAGAACTGGAGAGGTGCAGACAGGTGGACTCTGGCTCCCTGGTCAGCCAGGCTACCTGAACTGGTGATGGACAACACCTGAGACTATCCTCTGCCTCCCCTCCAACACACACACATGCATGAATGCACCTTCATACACATGCACCCCCACACATTCACTTGCACACACACATCAAACAAAATAAAACCAAATATAAGATTTTAGTTAACACCCAATTTGATCTTTTTGATATAGAAACTTCAAATGCCTTAAAATTAAGCAAAGGGTGGCTTCCAGGAGAATCAAGACCAGCAGCCCTTGGGAAGATCGCCATCTCAGTTACAAGTGTCAAATGACACATATTCAAATAGCTCAGTTCACACTGCTTCTTTGTTCCAAACTCAAGTTTAGTTCAGAGTCTGTTTATCCTCTGGGACTGAGAACATTCTACCTGGGTCAGTGCACCTGCTGGACATTGGGCAACTTACAGAGACACACGAGTGAACAGAGCAGAGCTGAGTTGCTGGGGCCACTAGGTCATGTACACACAGGGTTCAACACAGAATCTTGACTCCATGATTTCTGATTGATCACATTGATCTGCAGAGTGGAGGGGAATGGCTCCCTTAGGATGTCTTGGAGCAAAGTTTCTGGGTGTCATCCTTTCTAAACCAGAACTCACCTGCCCATGCCTGGATACTCCTTGGAAACTGAGAGGGAGCTGGTTCATTGTTGCTTGCTTCCCCCCCCCCCTTGTTCTACATGTTCAGGCAAAGCTTCTCCCACCAAAATCTCCCTGCTGTCTTCTGGATTGCCTGTATCATTGGGAAAACCACTATGTAAAAATGTCAGAGTCCTGCTTTTACCCCTTGGGCCATATCACTGGTCCATAGGAGTCAGGGGCCTGTTTTATAAACAGCAGTGATCTTCTGGGATGGCCTAAGATGACCTTTCCTGGATAATGTGACTTGTAAATTCTCATGCTTAAAACTCTCTCCATGGGCCATTGGATTGGTGGCCTACCATAAGTACCAAATTGGGGAGGGGGGAGCGATTAAATTTAGGTCACCTACATGGGTGTTTACCAAACTTGGTTTAGCTATAGCAAAATAAATTAAATACAAATGATAATGGATCTCCACCAGCAGCTTTTGTGAGTGATGTCACAGACAGGGTCATTGCAATGTTTTCTCCATCAACCCTTTAAAACTGGACCCCATGCTTTGCTGCCACACACATGTCGTGAGTGTCCTGAAACTGAGATGGTTCATGTCTTTAAGGAGTCCCCAGGACAGCAGGAAGAAGAGACAAGAAATCATTTGAATTCAATGTGATGGAGGCTGGGAAAGAGAAGCTGAGAAAGAGGAAAGTCCCAATGATGAGGGTCAGGTCTGTCAGGAACAGGAGGCTAGCAGAGATGAACCGGAAGGATGGTTGCTTTGCACTGAGTCTTGAGAGACAAAAATCAATCCAAATGTAACAACAATCTCATCCCAGGCTGACAGTAACATAGCCAAGAAAAACTCAGGAGGAATTCTCAAAAATCAATATGTTCTTGTTTATTCTTTTGGATTGTTTCATTTTCCCCCCCTAAAATCCTTTTCTTGGCGAGCTTCTAAACGATCAGGTCGAGGACATAGAAACAGATCCTGTGACAACAGAAAATCTCACCTCTGAGGTGACTGTAGACATCAGTGCTGGAGAGGTAAGTGATTGGGAGGTGGGTTGGCAGTGTAGGTGTGTCATCTCAAAGAGCTCATGTCATGTGTTCAAAAGTTACACTCACTCCTGGGCACCAGGAAGGCCTCTCACCCACCAGGTCATGATCTATGGTTGGAGTTTGCCTTCAATAGGCAGAATTCTGGATAGCCTTGTGAGGGCTGCTTCGAACTGCCGATCCCATCCCACAATGACACAGTCCCCACAGTTCCCTGACTTCCCCAGCTATTCTCTCCGCCCCCCCCCAGACATCCTAAGGGAGCCATTCCCCTCCACTCTGCTCTTGTTGCACAGCACATCAATGGGATCAGTCAGAAATCATGGAGTCAAGATTCTGTGTTGAACCCTGTGTGCACATGACCTAGTGGCCCCAGCAACTCAGCTCTGCTCTGCTCACTTGTGTGTCTCTGACTTCAAGTTGCCCAATGTCCAGCAGGTGTGCTGATCCAGATAGAATGTTCTCAGTCCCAGATGATAAAGAGACTCTGAACTAGAAGCAAGCACACATCAGAGAGACCAGGGTTTGGGTCCTGGCTGGCATTTTACTAGTGTAATGTACCTTACTCCTTATCCTGCAGGTTGGCATGGTGACACATGCCTCCTAAGATCCTTTTGAAGAGTAAATAAGGGAAAGAAGGAAAGTTTATCTATAAAGTATAAAACTAAATGTGTTCCCAGAATTCGGAGGCTAGGGCAGGAGGATCACAATGTCAAGGACAGCCTGAGAGACTTTGTCTTAAAAACAAACTAAGACAAAATAAAACAAAGACAAACAAATAAAAAACAACAACTAAATGAATGTCACATGGAAAGCATTCAGTAATTCATAACTATTGCTTGTTTTAAGCACCTTTTATGTTCTTTACTATGGTCTCTCCTCTTGATTCTTTAACTCTTTCAGGAATTCTGAATGGTTCCCCTCATAGTCTTCCTTTTACAAAATTGGAAACAAAAGGAGGATAGCTAAGGGAAAATAAAGGCAGGTTTCAAATAGAGCTCTATCTGACACAGATCTGAAACTGTCCTAATATATACATGCAAGGGAACTTCATATTTCCTTGGGTGAGTGGAGGGGACAAGCAGGCAGATAAAGAGCTGCAAAGCAAAGAACATCTTCTTTGAGCTGTTTTTGACCTGGAACCTCAGCCATGGGATTTGGAATTAATCCCTTCCAGGCAACTACAGAGAAGAGCATAAATAGATTTCTCAGTTTCTAGCTCTTGTTTGCTTGTGCAGTGATGCCTCAGAAAATCTCAACAAAGAGAGCTTTTCCCTTTAAGCCTTGGGATGGCCATCGAGTTAAGTTAGTCAAGTCCAAGACCCTTATAAGCATTCACTTGATTCTATCTTCTCAAGACATATGTGCAGGAAAAAAAATAAGTTTCAAAGCATCTGAGATGCAGCTACCTGTAAGATTTAATTCTGGAGCTGTGCATGGTGACAGTTATCCCAGCACCATGACATACTGAGGCAAGGGGACTGTTGTGACTTTGAGGCCAGACTAGGCCACAGAGTGAGCCCTTGTCTCAAAAATGGGGCGTGGTACTGGGAACATGGCTTAGTGGATAAAGCACTTACCACTTATAAGGTGGAGACATGTGATTCCCAGGGCAAGCTGGCTAGCTACACTAGTCAAATCTGTGTGCTGTATATTCAAGTGAGAGACCCTGCTTCAGCCAATCTAGTGGAGAGTGATCAAGGATGACCCCTGATACCAACCTCTGACCTCCACATATACCATACACACATTCCCTCATAGGAGCACACAGACATACATACACATGCATAAATGGCACGTGTATTCATGTATATGCACATGTGCACACATGCATATATACATGAATGCATGCATGCACGCACACATAGATATGGACATGCACTCACAGGAACACACATACATAATTACACATGCAAAAAAAACCCTAAATAAATGGTAATCTTTTTCTTAGATATCCAATATAAATGGAATATTTAGCAGGCTTGTAATGCTTTTTTATTTCTTCAAGGAGAGCTCAGTTGTCATCATTATTATTATATTAATATTTGTGGAAATTGATCAGTTTCCCCAGGCTGCTCTCTGGATGTCAGAGGAACCTGGTGAGGGGACTTCCAGAGGCCCTTCACTTCCATCAGCATGGGGACTCTTCAGTCATTCCCACCAAAGGACAACTCTTCAACCTGGGCTGTTGGAGGCAAGCTGAGTGACTCAGGAGCCTAATCCTTTATGGGGAATCGACTTATCGGTGCTTTAACCATGTCAAGGGCACACAAAAAAGAACCTACTTTGCTTCTCTACGCAAATCACATTGGCTACTGGAGAAGAAGGGGTCCCCATGTTAGAAAAGCAACCGTGGGCAATTTGGATGCAGGGGTATTAAAGAGTAATAACCCTAAAGCCTGACCACTAAGTGGGGATGGGCAGAGAGGGGAAAGAAAAGCCCATCAACACCACTATCCACCACCCAGCTCAGCCTATTTCATCTACTTTATCCTACAGAACACAGAACAAAGTTCAAGGTGAAAGGTAAGCCAAAGAATTAAATCTGTGCTATAAGTAAGTTAACACCTAATAAGTTTTTTTAAATCATCATGATTTTAAAAATGTTAGTAGTAATCACCCAATCCTTGATGTATACAAAGTATTTTTTTCTGTTTGATTACAATTTCTTCTTCTTCTCCTTTTTCTGTAACTTCACTGTAAGGGGATTAATTGCCTTTTCAAACCCAGGGAAGAAAAGCAGAGCGAGCGTTCCTTCTCCAGCGCTGCGACGCTTCGATGCTGGGGATGCAAATGCATGCCGGGGCAGGAATAACAAACGCTCTGTTTCTGAGCACTCTCCCATGATTTATGAAAGGTGTACCTCACTGTGGGAAGATAATGCCATTTGAAATGGTCCATTTCATAAATCTATCCCCCTAGTCCCTGGCTGCATACAGGACTCCTATGAACTCCTGAATCCAATAATGTTTTCATCGTCTATTGACAAAAGAAAAAAAAAAGAAAGAAAGAAGAGGAAGACTTTGTTTGGAGCGAGGTAATGATGCTCTTACAAGGAGCAGCAGCTAACGCTCTGTCTCCTGGGCTTTCCTTGGCAATGGTCACAGAGCTTCCAAGGCGGGGAAACTTGGATAAACAAAATGAAGAAATAATCAACACGCACGACATCCCTAATGTCCTTTTACTGCTAGTAGCATTAATTATAGCACGGGCCCAATCCTCCAAGCAACGGCAGAACCAAATGTTTTTGCCTGAAGACCCTCTCCAGCACATGATAGATTTATCCTTTGGAACTAGGATATTTCCTATTCATTCATGCACCGGTTCAGAATATCTGCTTGTTTATGTAACTGCAAGGATGCTTCCAGAAGAGGATTCTCAGCCAAATGTGACGGTAGAGCAGTTGGGGACCAATCATAAACTTCAGCGGAATTCATGCTGTGAGTCTTTCTGGTCATAACAAGGTAAAAGTGATATATATGTATTCGCACCATGCAGGCTCTCGAAGACCCTTATGAAATATGAGCGGGGGACAGAAAACCTCCTTGGGACCTGATGAACTGGATGGCATGGATGCAAAAAGTGACGACAAATATGTGACCGATGTCACTTACTAGGTCAGATTCATGTGAGAGACACTGCCATCAACTCCTCCCAAAAGACTCTGAGGACTCAGTAGAAGGGGACAGTAAGATGTGGCACCTATTCTTTTGGTGGTATGGATAATGGAAAGGAAAGAAAGGATCATTGAAAAGTTTTCTAAGACAGAAAAACATACAGGCAGATGTATGCTCAGGAGTTTATTCCTCTCAATAAAAACTGGTGCCTTAGAGAAAAACCCACATGCCCTCCAATCGGATAAAAATGGATTAAAGAACAGTTAAAAGAATATAAGATAGGAATGATGTAAAAATGAGAATTTGAATAACTCCTAACACAGGATACTCGTCCTGATATTCTGGAATCTGCATATTTTGACTTGTATTTAAAAAGCAATTTCAAGGTCAGCTTCAGTAAGAAGCTCTAAGCGAAGACGAGAAGTAACCCCATTAAAAGTCTACCAGTGTTTTGCATATTTATTTTTCTCCTTCTATAGTGAGCAATGACGACTCATAAATCAAAAAATCAGGGTAAACAAATACTATAGAGGTTACTTTATACAAAATGTATACTCCTGATTCTGCCTATTTATCCACACAAACATTTCTATTACTCGAATTTATAAAGTGTGTAATACATGCATGCATGCTTTAAAATCTGCATACATTTGCATAAAATAGGAAGAAGTATCTTATTGTCCCAGGTCTCCAAAGACCATGGTCCAAATAAAATGACGACCACCTCAAATGCATTTTTGTATGATGGGATGGAAGTAATTTTATTTTCAAAAGCTTCAGGCCTGTGGTGTATGTATATACAGAGAGATAGATAAAAATTTTCCACCTATGTAGATTCCATGATCTAACCATGAATTTTCAAAGCAAGTACAGGCCACTCAACTGGATAACCTTGGGTCTTTCTAACAAGACAAGGGATTTTTAGTAAAAATGTGTACAGATCTCAAAATCAATAGCCATACCTCTATGACAAATAGGCCATCAGACCCCTGTCACCTTCATGAAGCACAAGGAAGTGAGATTGACGAAAAGGAATTTAGAATGGGCTGGAATGGAATTTGGGAAATTGAAAATAAGGGCTGTGTCACTCCCTCATAGGGATTTTCCCAATAAGCATGGGTGCTTTCAAAGTCCTTTTGTATTTTAAGGATCTCCTTTAGGATAATTTTTTTTTTCTAATTTGATATTTGATAACTAACTTGATAAAGCAGCATTCTAAACCATTTTAGAAGGTACATACAAAAGTCAGACCTGTTTGTTTGCTTATTTGGCTAAAATCAAATCCCCACCTTTACTCTTTAGACTAGATTTAAAAAGACGTTTAATTATTTTCAGAATGATAAGGTCCATCCTGAAAGGATAAACATAGCCACTGTTGAGCTGATCCCAGGGAATCAAGACAAAAATAATTCACAGAGAGGAAAGCTGAAGGAATGTTCCAGAACTGCAGCATGGTTGTGTATGGTCCCTGAGGAGAGACCACATGGCAGGATGGCTCCAAAGTGTAGCACCTAGTGCACCAACTCAGACACAACTGTGTTTGTTGTAGCCGACATCAGTAATGAGCAATGTGGACAAGACCTGGCATCCACTCCAATGGCAGCAGATCCAATGGCATCTCTCCTGTCCAGAACCCCCCAGTGGTTGTCATTGCCCTTGCCACCATTGCACTTGGAAATGGCAAAACCCTCAGCCTGGGCCAAGAGGCTCAACTCTCCATAACCTCAGACTCCATTCCGGGTCCACCTCTGTACACTTCCATCTTTCTGCTCTTCAGCTATCTGTCCCAGCATTGGGGTTTGCCCATCCCCCCCTCCCCGTGTCTGAACCTCTTTCTCTCTAGTTCCTATCTGACTATGACTGGTAACTCAGGCTTCAGACTAACTGAGGCTTTCCTGCCCCCAATTTGAATTTCCTACACTTACTGGAGTCCCTCTCTGTTGCTTTGTTTGGGATAAGTAGCCACATATCACTTCTCACTGGTCATCTGCATGAGAACAAAGAGCCTTCTGTTTCGTTATTATGGCCCCCAAACCAGCCCATAGTGAGTGCACTACAAATATCCAAAGAATGAAGAAACATAATAAAATGCCCAGAAATAACTTTTACTATTTGTGGTATTTCAAAGCCTTGCTGTTGACAAATCTGGATACAGAGGTGCTGTGGCAACTAACTCAGATGACTGAGTGGCCAGTGGCTCAGGTCCACCTGGACACTGCTTCAGAAAGGTGACAGAATGGAGCCTTGGAGAGTCTTATTTCCTTACACAGGTTCCTTGAGACCTGTGTTGAGGCTTTTATGTTTGATTAATATCAAGTCTAAGTAGTGAATGTTGTCAGTGGAACCCATGAATCCCAATTTTCAGGTCAAGGACAGAAGGTTTGTCTGAACACTAGTTAGATGAGGTAGTGTGGTAAATGCTGACCCACTTCCTGTCTTTCACCTTCTTACCTCTAGCTCAACTCTGGATGTGTGAAAATCTAGTCTTACTATCTTTTCACACTCGCTTCAAAGCAGCCATTCTTTTTCTTTTTAATAATCTAGGAAGGTTTTCACATATCATGTCACATAAGGACAGTGAAGATCACCAGATCCAAAGTCCCAAGGACAGAGTGGGAATCGGCTCTGCTACTGGCTGATCTCCCACAGGGACCAGAGGGAACACAGAATTCCAGGAGAGAGCTTTGAGAAGGAACATGGGACTCCAGGAGAGAGAGCTTTGAGGATTAAATCATAGACAAGAAAATGCCTGATACAGAGAGCTTGAAACATTAAAACGCTTCATTTAATTTGCACAACCACAGAAAAAATATACTTTTTGATAATGTGTAATATATATTATTATATAACGGATAATGTGTATTATATATCACATAATGGATAATGTATAACATATTATATATAATATATAGTATACATTATTTAATATATAATGTATGATATATATACATACATACACAAATTAGTGTAATCAAAAACACAGGTATATTAATTAATCAGAGTACTATTCTGGTAGTTTTAGGGTAAATTTGAAATGCTACTAAAATTAAACCCTATTGCTTCCCTTAGATTTATTTATCTTATTATGTGTATAGAGATTCACATGCACCTATGTGAGTGTTTGCAAGGAGGACAGCGGCAGGTGTCAGATGTCTGCCTCCATTGCACTTCATCTTATTCTTTGAGACATGGTCTCCCACTGAACTCACTGATTCAGCTAGTCAAGCTAGTTAGCAAGCCCTGGAGAGCCTCCTGTCTCTGCTTCCTCAGTACCGGGATCACAGGCCTGAGTCACCATGTCTGGTTTTTACATGGGTGCAGGGAATCTAAACTCAGGTCCTCATGCTTCCATAACAAGTGTTTTTTTTTTTTTTCTCCTTGAGCCATCTCTCCAGCTTCTAGATTTATTTTTTGACACAGAGGGTACTGAGATGGAGCCCAGACTGGTCAGGTATTAATGATTCTCCTACTTCTGTCTTCTGAGTGCTGGAATAACAGGCATACACCACACCTGGTCACATGCCCCCCTTTATAAAGTTTTATTTGCTGTGTTTCTGTGGTGCTGGGGAATTGAACCCAGGGCCTTATGCATACACTACCACTGAACTACACTCCCAGCTGCCATATCTTCTCTCTTGGTAGAAAGTTGATGTGTCAGTTATTTTTGTAATCTAAAATGAGAAGGAATTATAACCAATCTGCTGTAAAATTCCTATAATTTAAACCTATATGTCCATTTCATTTTCTAGGACCAAGTTTGGTATCCATTGTACCAGACAGCATAGGTATTAATATACTTTAACAAACATCTTTACAAGGTTGAGCCGTGTGCAGCACTCCTTGCTTCTCTCAACTCCAATTTAGCATGTGACAGCCTATAATATTTCAAGTTCAAGTTACAGAAACCTGGAATTGTATATGGTCCTAACAGTGATGGATGAAAAACCATAGTCTAGACATACCTTGAACAGTAGCCCTTATTTTTAAGTACTTAAGTCCTGGTTGACCTTCTGCTGCCATTTACTGGAAATTCTAATCGCCAAGCTGTTGTCAGAAAATTCATTTTGGCTAGAGTGAGTGAGTGAGTTTCCAAATCAAGAGGAAGAACATCTGACACATTCCAGAGCCTCGGGCCTCACCCAGAATCCACCAGCCAGGAGCTAGAGATGTTCTGAGAATCTGAAAGTCCTACCACACTACAGGTTAACATTCAAGATTGCTTCAAGATCTCCAAGGGCTTTTTCAATATGTGTGTATGTGTGGTGTGCTTGCATGTCCGCATGAATGTCCATATGTGTTTATGCACAAGTATGTGTGAATGCACACGCATGTGGAGACCAGGGGGCAATGTCAGATGTCTTCCTCAGTCGTTTTCCACCTTTTCTTTTTTTGAGACAGGGTCTCACACTGAATCTGGAGCTCAAACAAGCCTTGGGATCTGCCTGTCTCCACCTCCCCAGCGCTGGGATTACAAGAGCATGCCGCCACATCCTGCATTTTCACATGGGTGCTGTGGACCTGAACTCAGAGCCTTGATGGCCATTTGTGAAGGCCCTGACACATGTTTTTATCAGGTGGCTTCTACTGCTTGTTAGGATCTGCTCATGAAGTCTTCATTTATTCAATGAGTGGTGAAGCCACTCTTGAGTAGGCTCTTGATAGTAAGATGTTGTATCTCTCCTGGGGAGATATAGCAAGCTTGGGTTGATTGGGAGGAGCATCTTCAAAAGGTTCAGAACCATTCAGAAGAAGCTCTGGGAAAATTTGCTTGGGGTGGGTACTGTATGCTGCCCCCTAGATGACTCCGTCCGAAAGTATGGATGCACATGTAGCAAGTATCAAAAGTCAACCATGAAACTCACTGCCTTGCCCTGCTGAAGTTTTTAATCTGAACCTCCCAATTCTGTCCATGGACTACTAATAATTCTCAGGTTCTCATACCAAGAGTTATCATGGCCTACTTCCCTACCAATGACATCCAGGTAGTTGGGCACCAATATATTCCCATGCCCAACCCACCCTTCTGTTCAAATGCAGACCCCTCATGACCCCTCTCTGGTCTCCCAGCTTGTCTCCTGACATCTACCTTCTCCTTCCTTGAAATCTGCCCTCTATACACTTGCAACTGAAATCTCACAGAAATAAACCAATCATCATCCTTATTGTCCCATGGATCTGCCGTGGCCTTGCTGCCAAGTAAAGAGTTGCAGCTATGTTTGCAACACTTCCATCATTGCCTCCACGTGCTTCACAGTGGACCACTTGTGTTTCAAAGGAGTGGTTCACACTGCTTTCCCGACCTGTTCTCACCCAACCAATCTGGACACTTCTTGGGTCTTTCTCATCAGCATGTCTACACACCACCTTTATTCCTCCTGCGTGTGTCTGAGTGTATGACATACATGGGTGTGGTCACACATGTGTTTGCTGGTGTGCATATGTGTATGTGTCTGCTCAAGGGTTTTCTTTAATTGCTCTCCACCTTATTTTTTGAGACAGGGTCTCTGGCTGAACCCAGGATTTACCCAATTGGCCAGCAAGTCTCAAGAATGTCCTGTCTCTACCTCCCCAGTGCTGTGTTTGTAGGCATACACTACCATGCCTAGATTTTGCATAGGTGCTGGGGATCTGGACTCAGATCCTCAGCTTGCATGCCAAGTACTTGCCCTAGTCAGTCATCTCCCCAGCCCCAACATGTCCCTTTAAAAAAAAATCTCTCAAAAAAAAAATCTCTCCCTGATGGAGAGTGGATGTGAGAGGAGGAAAATGGAGGTGCAGAGGGAATTATCATGGTTTAATGTCTATAATTATGGAAGCTGTTAATAAAATGTTAAAAAACATTTCTCCAGAGTGTGTCCTATGGGAGAACGTGCTCCCAGAAAGGAACTAACGCCTTTGCCTTCTCAGCGCGGCTCCACCAATCCAGCTTTCTAGCCTGCTGAAAAGATCTAGGTGAGTCCGATGCCTTTGACCCACCTGGCAAAGGCAGGAAGCCATCTGAACAGGGGACTTGATGGGCTGGATTCTGCTTTTGCCACATTCTCCCGCTGGGGGACTTCACATAGCTCACATCTGTCCTCTGACTCCAGTGCCTCTTTGCATCTCACCTTGTCTATCTGGGGTCTGGGAGGGCTAGGAGCCAGACAGTCACCTCCCTTCTGGGACGGTCACTCCTCGAAGCCAGCACTTCTTGGGCTGTGAGCGGCAGGTGGAGTGGGCTCTGTGATGTGGATGGGTGTGTTTTCATTCCGGTGGGTCTTCCTGTGGAGGGACTTCACCCTCGTGGCTGCAGCTGGGCCGGTTTCTCTTTCAGGGAGGTCAGCAATTCCAGGCCTCGTGGGCTGGCACCTCTTGAGAATCGTGCCAGGAACATTTCGAGGACCGCGTTTTCTTTGGCAGGTGTTCCTGCCGGCAGGACCCACTTCAAGGTTTGCGAGCGCAGGAAAAACGGCATCTGGGATCTATCTGTGGCTGTGGGTTTGTACATGCTGAGGGGCGAGGTTAAAAAGAACCATCTTACACAGCACGTTCTTATCCAGGCATAGAATGTGTCTATATAGAGAAAAATGCCAGGGTGGAAAAACAGCCCACAGGGCACCTGGGGTGATCTCAAGGGCAGCCACAGGTCACAGCATGGTCAGTTAGAAACAGCTGGGTGACTACACCCAGATATCTGGGCACCTTCTAAGGAGTTGCCATGTAGCACTTAGTAGCAGCTTAAAGAAAGAGTCCCGCTTCTATGTTTGAAGGGCTGGTGAGTTTCCCCACCCAGAAGTATCTTCAAGCTTCTGCCCCAGTGTCTTCTTTGTCTCACTAGGCAAAAATCACACCCTGTCCCTCTGCCTTCCAGCCAGACTCATTAGAGACCTCACAACAGCACATTC